>CM076573.1:274020569-274300242 GCA_034641835.2 Pinus albicaulis
TGATTTTAATTTTTCTGGTTTAGGTTTCTATTATAAATAGTGTAAAGATATTTTCTAAAAGATTTTAGATACGTATGTGTAATATTCCTAATTAGCGACAACTAACTGGAATATTCGATTTTGTATAGTTTTTCCGTCTATGGTTTGTAAATAAATAAAAAGTGAGTAAAGAGGGTCGAACTCACTTTAGTAGAATAAGACATCAGCCTAGTAGTACAACGTTGTGACTCAAGGGGGGTCAAGGGGGCCAAACACCACGTAGAGGAGCGGGGCCTAGGTGCACTTTAGAAGCTTCTGCATAGATAAGGATGAGGATGTGGAGGAGAGAGAGACTACGACGGGTTTTGGAGGGAAACCAATGTTATAAAAGATGGAGGAGCCTCCTCATTTGGATCATTCTGGAGTTGTTGATTTTGGAGTGAGACTTTTGTCTTCTTGAGCACGCTGGCTATTTAGCTTGTCTGCAGCACTATTTAGTGCACCGAGTGTCTTCAGATCGGGTATCCCCCTTATTTGTTACCCATGATTTGAGGCCTCAACATAACTATAAAATTTGACCTAGGACCCTATCAAGCTAATCTTGAAGAGCACATTTCATCACTGGTAGTAGTTCTGGCATTGAAGTACCCAATGGCTCAGTGAGGATGGAAGCTCCTTGGAAGTGTCAAGAGCATGGGGGAGCCAAGTATCCTAACCATTAGGCATGGAATAAAAATTAAAAACCAAACTGAATACTGAAAAATTTACATGATAAGCTGACTGACTATGACTAAAATAAAAACTTACAAAACTTCTTGATGGCAAGATATCACCAAGACTTGAGGAAATCAATTCCTGATGAAAACCATGTGCATTCTAAAGACATATGTATAATCATGTGAAGTGATCCTTCCAGTGTAACCAATCCAAAAAATGGCTACTTACAGAAATCCCACTCCCACTTTCTTGGAGCAGGAAGAAAATACAAAAACTAGACAACTCTGACTGTTCGCTGAAAATGTGCTCATGATCAATAATTGCAAGAAACTTCATCTCCCCTGTTAACTGTAGCAAATCAATGTAAGGATATTCAATAATTTGAAATGTTTCCTTGTCTTCAAGGTCCAGAAAAACCACAATTGCATTTTTCATTCCGATATGAAAGAACACTTGGTTGTTGATCCATAGCATAGGGAAGTATGACTTTCTGCTTTTTGAGTGTTGGCTGTAAATTCCTAAAGCATGGGAGACTATGACTCTATCTCCTTCACACTGTCTATCTTAGGCTCATACTCCTCAAATTCATAGTCTATATCATCCTTGAACAGAAAAAATTATTCGAGGTTGTTGAACATGAAAACCCTATCCACTTCAAGAAAGACAAAAATATTTGTTAGCTTATCTCTCTATAGGAAATCATCATCACAAATTGGCTTAATCAAAACAATTTCCTACATAGTTTCACCAATCTCATGACTGTCATAATTTGAAATTAGATTTTCATTTTCAATAATGGAAGATGTTTCACTCACACATTCTTGATTATGTGAACACTGTAAACCTGCATTAGCTTGGGTTGTAACATGACTTTTCAAGACCTTATCTATTTCATCTTCAGACAGAGGAGAAACTTGAGTTTTATAGCAGTAATTATTGGTCATATGATTTTCATTTTCAAGGTCGGGAATAAGCATTTCTCTATTTTTGTCCCAGTTTGTTTCATCTAAGGAAGAAGATACTTGTTCTTCGTGGTGATGGAAAGGGTTCTGATACAAAGCCTCAAGGATCTCTTCATCAATGAACTCTTCATCACCATAAGTATTTTCTAGATTTTGAATGAAACCCTCAAAATGTTCACAGAAATCCTCAACCAATGACAAAGAAGGGTTAGATTCTCTATATTTTTCAAAAAAATCTAAATGAAAACCTTGAAGAGAATAAATACTAGTAGATGGAAGACCTTCATACCAAGATCGCACTTTTTCTTCTAAGGTTTCCATGAACATCTTCATCTTACAATCTTCTGGAAGTTGAACAATCAACTTGGGTGCATGCATGTGAAATTTAACAATATGTAGAGCAGCATCACCTCCTTTCTTGTCTTTGAACTTTGGGAGTTAAGTCTTCCAATATACACAAGGCACACGGTTTGGAAAACTTGGATTGTGAGCTCAATTCATAGGAGTATACCTTCGAGTGGTTGATCCATTTTGACAACAATGAAATCACCAAGAATTTCTTGAGATTACATTTTCTTGAAAAGTGGAGTCGCCATGAAAATTATGAATATTTGGATTCTTCGACACTAGAGTCGTTAGGTGAAATATGTGCAGCCTTCCTGTGCCTGATGGTTGTTCACCATTAGTAATAATATCTGATCCTTTTCATTCTTTCACAGGAAAGATCTGTCACCTCGCTCCTCGGCAATGATGCCAAGATGTTAGCACTCCACTGGATCTTTGAAGGCTGAGAAGGAGACTAGGAAAGCTAACCACATACCACTTTTACCTAGTAGCTATCCCTACTAGGCTGAGAGGGCTCTCTTAATGATATCATAGCCAAATTTACTAGATAATGGAGGTTTTAGGCTAGGTATAATAGCCTCTAGGGTTTCTTTGATTTGGATTTTTGTACTGGATGGTGAATTAGGTCTAGAAAAACTATGTCAGGGCTCTGAAAATCAGATTTCTAGAGATGTAATGGGGCAAGATAGGCACTAACTTTAGCACTTTAACGGTCTCAGGGGAATACGGTAGATTGATAGGGCTTCAAAACAAGCATGAAAATATTGATTTCGTTTATATCAGAAGAAAATGAATATGGAAGGAAAAATAATTTCAAAAATATGATAATAGTATGGATGAAAAAAATTCCCATTTTCAATCAGCAGAATTAAAAATTGTCATAAAATTTCTAATTGTCCTTTCATGATTACCACAAAACGAAGAAATTTTCCCATAAACTCAAATTTCGATCCCATCAATAGCCATATTTTTCATATTTTACACTATGCATCTCTTTTACATATCCCTTTTACCATATCTGACATTATTGGTCATATTTTTCCATATGGTAGAAATAAAACATAACTTTCTCCACAAATTTCCATACTGATTGGATATTGAAATTAGTTCCCAAATATGGGTATATGATATTGTGAATATATCTTTTATTAATATGGAATATTTTCCAATTCACTATATTCTATAATTAACCCTAGGTATTTTATCAAAGATGGATTCTCGACCTAATATCATTTCTAGGAGGAAAAATTTAAAACTAAAAACATCGCTCTTTTTAGTGAACTGCTGAGAGGCGTGGTACTATGAAAATGATGGATTTTTATGCTAAAATTTCATAAAAAAATTCATCTCCAACACTTTTGTATCTCTATATGATGCTTCCCTCGTATGCAAACAATAATATCTCATGGAAAATTTCATTGTCAAAATATTTATAAACAAAATGGTGTTTCCCATGCTCTATGCAATCTCCCACAAGTTAAGTGATATTTTCATCTTGTATATGTGATATATTTCAAAATACATCAACATGATGTACAATTAGTGGGCATAGATAATTTTTCCTCTCTCTGAGTATGTGATGGGAAATCTTAATATCGAGAGGCAAACTTCTCGCCCAATGAAATCTACAAATTCTAGAGCCCTCATCTACATGTTTTTCTAGAAAGAACTGATTATCTTAAACAAGTTCAACAACTCCCTTCTATGTGATATACCCCGCCTCTGCTTGCAGAATCAAGAAGAAATTTGTTTGTGCATTTTTTTTCTTCCTCAAATAGAAGGAACATACTTGACATCTGGTCATTTCCATCTTGGCATTCCTTGCTATCTTATTTAACATTTTTCAATAAAACTTAACCTCTATTGTCGTAATGCATTATATCTCCAGCCTTTGTAGAGGTTCTTGACACTCGTTGCTTGCTATTTTTCATTCTCTGATCTATTTTTATTTTTAAAACCAGAAGTGGATTGTGGGGGGGATATGGTCTAGGAGGTATATGGTTTTTTCCTTTTAGGGCTTCATAATCCATATGATGCTGACACATAATCAAAAATGGTTTGGAGAAAACTACTTTATTACGGACCACGCCCCTCCATTAAACTTCAAATAGGAAAATTTTCATGCAATTTTATCTTGGCCATTATTTTATAAACAATAACAATAACCATTAGAAACTGCTTACGCTTAACCCATTTAACATTTCAACCTAGAAAGTGAAATTAAAAGTATCATACTTGCAGCTTGATTTTTGAAGTGCCTCTTATCGTCATTGATATTTTACGGTTAACAATCTCGATTATTCCCTTTTGGTGCTCAATTTGAACTAGGTCTGCTACATTTCCTTGTAACTTGGCTCTCGATGATATTTTGGGAAAATTATGGTTTCAAAATTGAACATTGGAAAATCTGCTAAACCTCCAATATACTATTGATGTAAAATAACCAAGAATTTTCACATGAAACCTGAAAAGAGTGTTAAAATAAGATAATTACTCTTGCATGAAGAGTTTTCTATATTTCGAGCTTCGGTTAACTGAGCGTCAAGAGCGTTGAGTCAAGTCATGTTTAAGTGATAGATGAATTTAGAGAGCATGTGCATTTCAAGTTATATAGATGAGTTAGTAGTCAAAAAGGTTTAAATACCCTTCATTATGTTCATTATAAGAAATCTCAATGAATTTTGTGTGATCAATATAGAAGAGAGGCATCTCGTGTTATTGTGTATGAATTATTTGTGTTAAATTGTGTTTATCCTCTCTCTCTTTCCAATCAATTGTTATCAAAGTTGATTGAAAGATCTAAGGGAGAGCTAAAGACATAGACATCAGAGTGAGGTTACAAAGAGCAAGGGAGAGTAGATCTACAATAATCCATGTGAGTGAGAGGAGAATTTGTTTTTCTCTTGTTTGAAGCTATAACACTTATGTGAGGTTATAGTTCGAGTGTTATAACAACGGTCAGTTCTGCAAAGAACCACATTACAAGGCACATGAGAAGTCTTGGTTATTGATTGTGTTAGTGGAATAATGCTTGGACAATCACATTGAAAGGTAGCTGACAGTCTTGCTTATTGAGTGTGTTATTGGACTAACGCAAGAGCGTTATCATGTAGTGCATGTAAAAAATAGTCGCGTTATTAACGCATAGCCAAATCAATAACTTTTTATGGTTGTGTAGGTCATACTAAATATTATGTGACCATTCCAAAAGGATTTCAATGATAAATATGACTATGAATGGAAATATTTAGAAGGCTTGATTTTTAAATGTGGAGGTTTTTGAATATACTATGGCTTCACAAATTAAAAGATTTTATATGGTATGAGTCAGGTTTTATATGGTACAAGTGAATTAAAATGATTTTGTTTAGGAGACAAAGTCCTTAAAATGGTTTTGGGTTTAATATTTTTTGAGAGTATAATAAGAATTTAAAGAGGTGTATGGTGATTTTTTTATAAAATATTTTTTTTTGGTCAGATATTTTTGAAGACGATATTTTCATAAAATAGAATTAAAAGAGAAAGAAAAAGATTTTATTGAAAAGAGAGATTAGGGCTTTCCAAATTCCATCAGTATACACAATATTTTTATGTTTTTATCAAGTATGACAATTTTTTGGGAGAATATTGTGCCTTATGGTGTCACATATTAAAAGTCATATTTTTTTTGGGTGTGATATGGAAGATAGCCTCATGAAATCATGCAAGAAACTATGCCAATAGTCATGGGTCACAAAATGTGACTAAAGAGTACAAATAAAAGGGATAAAAAAGAATAGGCAAATATTGTTTCCGTGTTTAAAGTGGTTCGGGCCACAGCTGAGGAAATGAGATGTTTAACAGAAGAAAAAATTCCCTATTTTCCAGTTTCATTCAACAAACAATGGATGAAATATTTATGTGCAAGGTAGCAAAAAATAAAACTTCCAAGGAACCATGGAAGATCCTGGAAGGTGAATTTGGTGCAAGGGGGAGTGACATGCAGCAACAAGAAGTGTCACAATTTGTTAAGTCAGTCGCAGATCTGAGAGTATATGTAAAAAACTCTGAGCGAACAACAGACCTTGGAGAATCCCTCTCAAAAGTGGAAGATGGTCTTGAAGACTATAAAAATGAATCCCATTATGCAAGCATGCATATGGATGAAGAAGATGCAACAAATATTGCAAAGAGAAAAGTTGAAGCCTCTATATGTGAAGCAGAGGAAGAGAATATCAATGCTCAAGAACTCCACTATAATATGTATGATGAAGATTATGGTGAAACCCATTATGCAAGCATGCAGATTGATAAAGAATATGCAAAAGAGATTGCAAAATGAGAATTTGAAGCCTCTTTATGTGAATCAGAGAATGAGCATATCAATGCTCAAGCACTCTGTCATAATGTGGATGGTGCAGAAGATGGTGAATACCACTATGATGAAACAAATGTGGATGATGAATGCAAAGTTAGATGTGAATTGGTGAATCCAAATGAAGCTGATGAATTTGGTAAAGCTGAAATTGTCAATGGAATTAACAATGATCACATGCATGCTCAGATATCCCACCATAGGGTGGATGAACATTATGTTGATGATATGTGTGGTTTATTCTTTGAAACAATGATTGATTATGGTTATATGGTAATTTTCATGTCTAATGAAGCATTGAAGGTTGAAGTTTCCTTTGTGGCAACAATATATGAAGTAGTTGGAACTTCTCATGAAGTAGTATGTCAACAAGAAAAACTTAGTTTGGCTTAAATAAAGCTATCAATAGAGCATAAAGTTGTTTGGTGGATCACCCAATTGGAATTGTTGAAGTTAAATTTCATGAAGAACCATTAACTGGTGATGATTTGTTTCTCATGATGTAAAAAAAAGAACATATTGATTTGTTGTTATTTGGTGAGAGAAACCCACTTGTGTTTGGAAGCCAAGTGGAAGACAACACATTTGCAGTAGCATAGGTTTGTAAAACAGTTCAAAATCAATGAGAGAAGGAAGAGGAAGAGAAACAAGCTCTCACTGAACAGAAAAATAAAGATGTTTTTAGCATTGTTTTTTAATATGGAGGTAACAAAAATAACATAGGAGTAGAAGTTGAAATCAAGGTTGTTAATAAGTTTTGTGTAGATTTGAATCTCATTGAAGAATGGATTGATAAAACATTTGAAAAAATTGATGTGATTCTTAAAGCAGTAGCTCGAATAAGAGAATCGAATGAGATGGTGAATAATGATATTGAGAGTGCAGATTACACGACGAAAGCAACAGTACCTGATGATGAATGTAAAGAGATAAGAGTATTCTATTAAGAAATATGGCAGAAAGTAAGTGAGGAATATGAAGCACAAGAAGTAGAGAAAATAAGACACTCTGATGGTGTAAGTTCGGGAAGTAGTCCATGGTTGAACGAATATTTTAATAGGAAGGTGTAGAATACATGATGATATTTCCTTTAAGGATAAATTTAAGACAAGTCAAAGATAAAAATGCAGCAACGACAAGTGAAGAAAGTCTATCGCAAGAAAGTGAAACCAAGAATGAACAAAATTCTAGGATATAGAATTTCGAAGCAGAGAAAAATAAAATGAAAATTTTTAAATGTTTTGAGTCATTATAATCCTAGTTGAGGAACAGAGCAGCGAACACATTTGAGTGATAATTGAGTTAATTGCTATTGTAAGCCTAGAAAGCAGAGTTAAGTTATGTTGATTCATACAATCGTAATTAAGGGGGAGCATTAAAATAAGATAATTACTCCTGCATGAAGAGTTTTATATATTTAGAAAGTCAGTTAACTGAGTGTCAAGAGAATTTAGTCAAGGCACGTTCAAGTGATAGATGAATTTAGAGAGTATGTGCATGTCAAGTTATATTAGGTGAGTCAGTGGTAGAAAAGGTTTAAATACCCTTCACCATGATCATTGTAAGTAATCTCCATCAAGTTTGTGTGATCAATATAGAAGAGTGGCAACTCATGTTATTGTGTGTGAATTACTTGTGTTAAATTGTGTTTATCCTCTCTGCCTTTCCAACAAAGACTATCCAAAAATCCATATGGTGTTATCATCTTAATGAGAGCTTCATGCTAAGAAAAATATTTACAGTAATCCAACTAAATACTTCTAGGAAACCAAAATATATGATACGCTCAACTCTTGCCTTTATATTTGAATCTTTGACAACTCGCAACCTAATTGTATTAACACAAATTACTTGTAACGAAATATAGTAGAGAAATTTTTTTCAACGGATGATGAAAAATATTCATCTCTGGAACTAGGGATATATGATCCCCAAATATATGATAAGAATGAGACTTTGGCAGTGTGAATAAGTCAAGATAGAAAATTTGATGCATTACTTAGCTTTCCAACATGTTTACAACTCGCTCCAAAAGAAAAAAATAGAAACAACTCAATAGACTCCTCCATGGAATTCACCTATCAGTTAGTTATTTTTTTAATTTTGTGCTCATGGGATAACTCCCACATTGTTTGGAGTGTTGATATACTATTTATTATAAACACCAATGCATACAATGTTTCTTTACATGAAGTGAAAAAGAATGCCACTTGTGGGTGCCTCCCTTATCTTGGCATTTTGTATGCGGAGCTTGATCTTGAGACATGTAATGCTTAGCACTTGATTTGTAGCACCATCATACATGGTATGAAATATTTTATTTTGATATAGTCATATTCCCAATAAATTTTTAATAAAAGGATTTATAACCTTGCTATGAACCCGAGACCACAAGTATGGTCAAAAGTCACATTTTGACCCAATTTTTGTCATTAAGAAAGAGAATTTAGCTAGGAAACAAAATGGAACATTTAAAAAAATTTCGTAACATTTTAAAGGGGTCAAAACATGTTACAACATCATCTTCAACTAGGTATCGCTTCCACCTGTGGGATGCAAAGAACAAAATACTAAGTTCCTTGATTATGTGTTAATGGAGTCATACCTGTAACCTATAATTTGTAACTTGCTATCTGTTATGATAATTAATTCTTATCATCAATATATATATATATATATATATATATATATATATATAAGCTTTTTCAAGTAAAAAAATGCCACAAAAATGCTTAATCCCTTGGGTTATGGAGTCAACAATCCATAACAATAAATTTTCTTCTTTCAATCTCTTGCAACTTTTTCCACTCAAACTGAGGGAATCCACACTCTACAAGTGAAATTGTTATACTAAAACTAATACTCACTCTATTTGAATTTAAATAATTAATTACATCCCAATCTCAACACCATAATGCAAACCAAACTGTTAAAACTGAAATTCATATACTGCACACTGAAACTGATCTACTGTGCACACTCCTACTTTAGTAAAATTAAATTCTACACCATTAGGTGTATTCATAATTCTAATGTAACCAATTGAGGATTGGATTGACAGATAGACCACCTTGGCAACAAGTACAAACTTGAAAATATTTACAATATGAAAATTAAATTCCACAGGTAACTAATACATACAAGTGAACTTTGAATAATGCATCATGTGAAAGCTTCTTAGTTTTTTTCTTATTGTGGTGAAGAAGAAAAATACATTGTTAAATAAAATAATTAGTGAGTATTGAGAAAGCACAAAAATAAATGAACTCAATTGTTTGAACCATTGAAATCAATATCCCATTGGAATCACCAAATAAACAAATTGGAGCCACCATTTAAAATAAATGCAACCAATATTCAATGTCTAATATTTCTTCACCATAAAAAACTAGATATAATATTGACCAACCTCAAAGGAAAAATATTTGTTTTACTACGCTCCCCAACTTTAGGCTCAAGCCCACCCTTGAAATAGAGGGGGGTCCCTCAATGTTATGAATATTTAATGTTGTTGACTCTCACTGAACAAGAACCTATGAAGCACAATGGCCAGATCTAGGGGTTTTTGTATAGGGTGGTTGCTTAGGGTTTCAAATCCCTACTTAACAGATAAATCCTTCTCTTTTATAGGCATTATCAAAGTGCCAACATTAAACATGGCATAATAACATATCTTAAGAGGTTATGATAGAAGAACACAGGAGAAATCAAATAATTAACATATCCTCCCTGAATATACAATTATGTAATAATATCATAAGTGTATAGAAGAACCTCTATAGTGAACATCAATACATCTAAGTAGAACATAAAAGGAACAATTTAATGATTTATGGGTGATCAGTTAAATAAATTGTTTAATCTTTTACTCATTATAGAACACAACTTTACAGTGTGATGTCAGGGAAGCTGATACTCAACCTATCTCTTCCCTAATATCTATAATACCTCGAATATATGCATAAAAGTATTAATAAATCATTGGAAACAATAAAATAGAAACAAATATGCCATAGGCCTGAGCCATATTCCTTTGTTAAAAAATCTGTAACAACAAAATTTGAAATAATTGCAAGTGTTTATGGGCTCAAAAACCAACCTTTTACAATACAAAGTGTCCAATATATAGATTAAATAAATTTACAAATTGTCTCTAATTTTTAGGAAGCAAAAAATTTATCAAATAACTAAAAATAAAAATAATATAAAAAAATTGCAAGAAAAATGGAGCTATTTAAGTCAAATGTTATCAAATCTTGGGATTTATTTTCTTGGTTTCCATCTTATCTTATGTTGACTCGTTTTTTCCTTGGAATTAGGATTTGATTGTTGACTAATTTCTCTGTGCCATATTTTCATGAGATACTTCATCCTCTAGCTAATCAATTTGAGTTTTGATTTATCCTTAACATACTCAATCATCTGCACTCAAATCTAGAATGGAAATTTTAGGTATTTCTCTTGAATTATTGGAGATGGATTCAAATCCATTTGAAATAGAAATTCCAAAAAAAATTGAATGTGATATGATGCATATTTGTTTCCTCAATACCTCCGATACTTATTATTTTTTTCTTATCTCTTTAAATTTGGGATTTTATAATTTCTTGTTGATATTATACCTGCTAATTTTCATGTTTTTGTACAATCCCAATATATCTTCATTGAATCCATGAAAGTATCCATATTAATATTTTTGTAATATTCCATACCTTTAAATGTCACTACAACCTATGAATTTTCCTAAATGCTGTCTTCAAACCTTTTGAAACTATCAATATTGTATTAATGACGTCAAAAATTTAAAATAAATGAAGAAATAACGTGTAGTTGTAATTTCACCATCTTAAATATAATATTTGAGTACTTGAGAAATATTTGGACATTTTTGAATGTCCAAAACAAATATGATAATGACCCTTATACTTATCAAGATTTTAGTAAAGTGGTTGCAGGATTTATATAAGTCACATCATCACCATTTTGGATATTTGTGACATTTCATTCAAACAAACAATTGGGGTTGTTATTATCAAGCTCCGAGGAAAAATGAAATTCAAGGATGCAACTTACATGGAAAGACGTTGAAATTGTATGTTTGATTAATGTTAAAAAATCATTTATGTATAAGTTAATTGAAATTTTACTATTTCATGTTACACACAAAATTCAGCTCTTATTTTTTGCGGAAATCAACCAATTAAAAGTGTTGTGAGTTCATTGATGTTGAAAGTTGGACAAAGGATGATAGTTATAAGCTTATTATTTTCAATCAAGTAGATGGAAAGAGTCATATCCAAGTACTGGTCCATGATGCTATCGTAAAAAATCTAACATACGAAGATAAAGAAGCAAAAGGAGATATAGTTAACATATATAAAAGACCATAGTCATTAATTAAACATCTTTTATATTTATGTTAAAATGAAGAATATTGGGTTTTTGATTTTTTTTTTATTTTTTTGTGTTTATACTAATTTACTATTTTTTTCTTTTGTACTTGATGATTAGGTACAACACTAGCATGTTTCTTAAATAAAAGAAAGAAATTCCGTTTCCATTGAGAAAGACGAGTACAATGAAAATTTATTCACCAAAGAATTAATTCTCTTCAATTTGTTCCAGATGCAATGCAAAAAGTTTGTTTGAGGAAAGGGGATTTTAATGAATCCTCAACCACCATTGGATCTAATGATTGGAAATACATTCTTTGGGACATTCACAGACATCAAAGATCCATGAGAAGAGGAAAATTATCAAACTGAAGCCAATAATGAAAATATTGTGGAAGAAGAAAGTAAGGAAACTCTTGAAGATGAAGATTTTGGGTTATGTGATATTATTGATAAAATTTTAGTTCAGCTTCCAAATGAAGCTCTTTTTTTGTAATTAGTAATAAATTATACTTGTAATATTTTGACATTGACATTTTATGAGAATAATAAGTATTCAATTGTTGTTATTATATGTTTAGTATTTGTATAATGTGATTTTCAGTTCATTTTTTATGTGAATCATTTAATTTTTGAAAAACGTTGTTATTATTATTATTTTTTGACATAAATTCATAGAAAATGCTAATTTTATACTTATTTTTGTTAATTTTTTCCTATAAAAACGATTTATTTGACATGTCACTTTTAGCAAAAAGGACTCAAAATGTGTATTTTTTCAGTTATATCTATATTCAAAATGTGTAATTTTATGTAAATTGTTAAAAAAAAATTATTTTTTAGTGACAATTATATCGTGTGCAATGGAATCTTATTTAACAATAGATAATTAGCTAGAACATCAAAACTTTAAATTTTTTGCATTTGTTTTTTAACACTCAAAAAAATCAAATATCTCACTACAAAAAAAATGAAAAGAAAAAAAATAAAAACAAATACCTAAAAAACACTTCAAAAAATTATGTAAGTGAAGAGGAAGAGGATGAGTACCTCAAAAATTGTTAGATTTAGAAAATAGTTATTAGCATTTAATACATTAGAAAATTTAAAATAAAAAAATTAAGTCTTCTAAAAAAAGGGGATGATGCTCGCATCAAAACTTTACAAAATTAACATAAAAATCACTAGCATTTTATAAATAATGTTTATACTTGGTACATAAGGCAATTTACTGTGTCAAAAACATGCTAAAAAAATAATAGTATTTTGAATCAACACTTTTCAAAATGAGATGATTTTTTTCTGCCTAAAAGTAATGGGTACTCATTTTCGTTCTTGTTTCAAAGTTTACGTTGTTATAATAATTTAATTAATTAACATGCATATTATTTTCATTATTATTAGCAGAGTTGATACCAGCTTGAGTGGGCCTAATGGTTAAAAGCATGTATTTCCTCCTAAAAAAGTCACAAGTTCAAACCAGAGAGGATAGTGTTATCACTTCGCAATTTCCGAACGCTGAATATAGAACTACGGAGGGAAACATCAAACCAACTTTGGAATCGAAGACCTAGCCTTCCTAGACTTAGAGAGGGCTCTCTCTGTTAGATATATATTGATAACTATAAGTGTTGATATTAGGCTACTTATAGAAATGAGGTTTGTTTGAAGATGTTTGGTTGAGGCAAAAGAAGAGGGACATTGGGCTATCGATTCAAACAGGTGTAAACAAACTCAAATATATGGATAACTAAGGTCAGGTGCAACTAGGCAAGCTAGCTATGTCAATGGATATTTACAGCTCGTGAAATGGAAAAGATGAGGATATTAAGGTTTAACAGGAATTCAGAGTAGATCGTCTCTGAATTTTGCATCCAAGTCTTAGAGGAAAACATAATGAACTGTTTCAAGACTATGCAGGGTACCCTATGGTAAATCCTACACAAAAGTTTCTATCCACAGTTAAGAAAATAAAACAGTGTGATAAAACATGAGAATAAAAAATTACATATGTAATGTCCCAAATTTTCTACTTTTAAAAATAGGGAGTCAAAGACTCTAAGGGTCGAGTGGACCCCAAGGAAAATATTAATTATGGATATATTTTATGAAATTATTAATGGTGCAAGGACTAGATAATGATTAGAGATCAAGGATCCAAATCCATGAGGATGGATAAGGATCATAAGGCTTTCCGAGTTCTCCAAAAATCCTTGGAGGAAATAAATTAAATATAGAAATTTATATTAGAGATAAACATCTAAAAAGATACCCCAGTAAAGAGGAAATTACTTGGAAGAGGTGGAATAAAGCTAGAAAGAGGAAAAGCTAGCTTTAAATTACTTTTATGGAAGAAACAAAAGGAAAGCCTAGGCACACAAAAAAGAAACATCCTGATTTAAATGGACGCAGTTAAGGGAAACAGGCTGATGGGAAAGCAAGCTTATATAAGCAGTTTCAAAATAGACAAGGGGTTTTCTATGACTGAAGGATTTGATCTCTGCTCAGGGGGGAGCTATGGAGAGAGAGCTCAAAGGTTGGGTGGAACCTGGTCTACCTTAAATGGTATGCACTAGTTAATCACTTTTTCAATTTCACTTAGCTCTATTAGGAGATTATTGATTTAGTAAGATAGTACAGAATTATATGAACTGGTTGAAAGCTGAAAACGATTTTATACTGTGGAATTAAGGTACGTAGTATTAATTGTGAAGGGTCTATACATTTGAAAGGTTTAACTATAGTAAATATGATATATTCTTTGTTGTTGTACAGACAAAAATATGAATATTACCAACTCTCAGAATGTCTAAACCCTGTCACAGGTTTAGATTTGAGGTTAGGTGACTCTCAAGAAATTGTTATTGAATTAATACTTTTGTTTAGTATTTCTTTACAAATCAGTAAATTCCATAAGAGAACTAATACAGAAACAAATACATTGTATAACCAAACCAATTTATATGTTGTAGTATGAATGAGTCAGAAAATGTATTAAATTAGAAATACTAGACAGGAAAAAGGAAAGATATATTCTCCTGAATCATTTAGAAGATTCTATTAAGAAACGATGACAAAGAAGAAAAAATTAGTGCATGCGAAATAATAGATAGGCAATTTCTTATACGAAAGTTATAAATAAACAATTTATATTATGACCTGAAATATATTAGACAGAAAGGGAGTTTTATGTTCAGGAATAAATTAGAATTTAAGTTTGAATTATCTTATCATATTAGTAATTACATGAAATTCTATTAAACGCTAAATGCAGAAGGAAATTTGTGCAGAATGGAAATACGCATACATGATAATAATGTGTAAAGAGTGTAGTAAATAAATTCTGATGTTGTATTGTATAGGGACAAAATAAATTATGAAATTAATATCAACCAACCGGAAAGGAAAAATATGTGCATGATGAATTCAAAAATTAATAATATAATGAAGAGACTACACCATAGTTCCAAATAACTTTCATTACGAATAAAAATATGATGTCCCATACATTACATGGTTTACAAAGTTCTGAATATTTTAGTCCATAGACTGACATAGTTTAAATTAGATCTATATTTGACAAAATTGTACAAATTAGGAATACTATTCCTTTAATAATAAATTGTAAAGTCTCCTTGGAGCATATGTAGAGAGTGTGTCAGAAATACCAAGAGGGTACTATACCAATCTTGGAGGAAACACTGAACAGTATCCAAATCATGATATTATAGAGGAAACTAAATAACATTATACAAACCCCAGAAACAATTGTGTCTTATCTGTGTAGGACAGAATGAGAAATTAGTTATGATTGTGGTATATAAAAGCAACATGAAATAAAATTGAAATTCAATGTATAAAGGATCAATCAATTACCTGGGCTAGAGATATGGGACATTCCACCTTCAATGAAGATTAGGAAAATTAGAGATTGTGTGGATAACTGAAATGTATATCTGAAACCTAAGAGAATGAAGTAAAATTGCTTTATTGACTTATACGAGTACTATATATATATATATATATATATATATATATATATATATATATATATATATATATATATATATACTCGATTTACAGTGAGACGCACCAGTTGAAACTCAATTCTAATGGAAGTACAACTATGTATGAAATGATGAAAACCATGAATAGGAGGCTATAGCGGAGAGCCACACACAAAAAACATAACTATGTAAACTATTTACATTAAAACAGTGTAAGTAACTATTCATGAAAATGATTGACTGTGAGGGAAAACCTCCCAAGAATGGTTTAGTCCCCAAAAAGTGAATACCACAAATTTAAAATCTGTTTCTCCACTAAAATTGAAGAATCACTATTACTGAAATTAGTTTCCTAGTTATATATTTGGAATTTGGTAAAGAGGGCCGATTGGCCGAAGTCCCTTTCGAGTACAGAAGGAGAAATTATTGAGGGTGAAAAAATAGAAAAGATAAACATAGGTAAATTACATATATTAATTGGTGAAATAGAATGACAAAATCCCTTGTAATGGATAGAGGGGAGCACGATGAACTCTAGGTTACGTTCTTCTGCAAATCACACAGCAGAAATATTAAAAACGTAAATGATGGAATTAACCATAATTAAAAATCAAACAGTAAATAACAACATCCTTATTAAGTGAACCGAGTGGGAATAAATTGTAAGGGAGATGGAAATACATCAAGAATGTCTCAAGGGTGATGGCCTTACCGGTCGTGGCTGGGGTTTGGTAATCGAACTTGAGCAACTAACATCGTATGGAGGAAATTATGGAACCAAGAGAATCCATCTTCTCTGTCATCCAAACTAAAATGTGAAGCTCATATAGAGGGGTGTAATGTCTCGGTAAGAAAATAAAGGAAATAAGAATCATTTCAAAATAGCAACGAGTATTTGAAAAGCCAGAAATCAAAACCAAAAACCTCCTTCCTACCATTTTAAGAAACGTTGTGTGAAATATTAACTTACAATATTTACTAATATGTTCTCGCCATAGGAACCGAGATCTTCAAGTTAGATGATCCATATCCTTTTTCAATGTTCTGCTTTAGACGAGGAAGTAAATTAAAAAAAAAAAAAAACTCAAAGGAAAACATTACGAGAGATCCTATACGATATAATAAGAAACTATATCAAAATTATAATCTTCGATCTTGAAAGTTTGAATTTTAGTGCGGAAACTTAAGAGAAATTGATAATGAAAGAAAATTTAATTACCTAAGTCGACACATGAAAATTTAGAGCTTTATTGTGAAAGAATTGGATAGAGTATCACTTGCTATGTCAAGCAACCGCAATGCTGAAGGGGCTCAAGGTGAAAACGATTCACCAAAATAAAAGAGTCACAATTTAGGTTGAGGTATGGTGACTAAAGAAAACTGGAGAGCATAAAAATAGGTTACAAGCAAAACGTAACTATTTAAATAAATCTGAAAACCCTAATTGCAGTGAAATCCTCACCGTCCAGGTGAAGGGAATCTGAAGAGTTCTCACAAATAAAACGGTCCCATTGGGCCAAGGATAAGCCATGTGACTTAGTACTGTTCATTTATTTTCAAAAAATCTTGAGGCAAATTTTGTATAGAGGTCAAGGTGCGCATGTACGGTAATGCCGCCCAAATTAAAACATTGAAACCATCAATCCTCGAAGTCCATAATAACACCAATTATAACTATGAAATTTATGAATAACATGGAGAAAGCATTTGGGATAGTAATTATTTGTTAAGGCAGATGTGCTATCTGAGAAGTGTCATCACCAAAATCATCCACGTAAAGACTATGTTGGAAGAATATATGTCAATTGCAATCTGCTAGAACGAAGCTAGGTCAAGTTCATTGTTGTAGTGATGAACTATATACACCTTAGGACATGGTGTATGTGTAGGAAGGGTAAGTAAAATATTTGGAGAGAAAGGTTTATATATATATATATATATATATATATATATATATATATATATTATTGAGGGTGATAGTAATACCCTTTTTCAAATGAACCCTACTAAATAGGGTTGGATTACAAATAAAAATAGATATATGTGGACGAATATATATGTCGATGCATGCTAGGTTTTTAGATAAAGTTAGAATAGAGTATAGATAGTGGGAAGAGGGTTATACTTAGAAAATACTATGTTATTCACATGGAATGAGAAGTCATGACTTATAGTTAATAGGGGATAAATTAGCTACTAGTATATCAATGTCCATATGGAATAAACTTGAAATATATTGAGACCTCATATTTGGAGTATTTGTTCCATTTAATATAGGGATAAAGTGGAAGGAAGAGATTATATAGCAAAGTAAACTTTTGATGGTAGGTGTACCACAGAAAATGACAAACAATAATATATTCTTAGTATAAAAATGGAATTAGTACTATAAACATATTTTTTTTCTTTTCGAAATACATATGTTACAAATGGTATTGGACCCTATGTTAACAAATTGGGCCATAATGTGTGCTCACACAAGAAAAAAAATATGTCGCTGTAAATTGTTTATTGAAATAAATTTTCACTAATGTTTACTTTTCTGTACAACAAAATAGTGCAGAACCATACAATTGAAAACCATGAGTAAAAGGGATGACTTGTATGTGGATCTGGATGGTGAAGAAAATCCATCAGATCCTCAAGCACATTGATAATTGTGATGCATCGAATGCAAAGAATATTGATGCAAATGAAAACCCACAATGAAAGGTTATCTTTAGCCAGTGAAAAGCAAGAAAGGTTAATCATAGAATTGACCTCCTGAGGCAGTCACGAAGGTGAAGGTATGAGAAGAAAGAGAAAAGGGAGCTATAAAACACTCAGAAGAGTCTCATGAAGATGAAGCCTCTAGACAACAGTCTAGGAGGAACAAGGAACTACAGGGTGAATTAAGAAAAATTAAGCCTCCCTCCTATGTTGGAGAGATTGGAGGATTATACAGATGTTTGTCTTCTAAATATAATAAAGAATTTTAAAAGTTGTAAAGTATGGAAGTAACTTAAAATCCGGTGGGTTGGCTACTTAAAAATTCCAAACAAGGACTACCTTGTAGTGGTAGGGAAATAAATGAGAGAAATTGTCACTTAAAAATATGTTTAGATTAAATTTAATCATACATATCAAAAGAACTGATAATGGGATGGAAAAGCCAAATAATTATTAGTAGCTTAGGCTGGAACAACTTGAGTTTTTACTAAACTCATCAATCTGCTTCGCTAATTGCCTTATATACAAAAATAAAAGGAAAGGGTAGGATAATACTTCCTACCTACTAGCCATAAGGAGAGGAATCAGGGATTATGTCTCTTGAATTTTGTAAAAACAATAATACTGAAAAATACTAATTGCAGGATAAAGTTAACTGTGATTAGCAAGAAATGAGAATAATGAAAGGTGTGGAGTGGAAGGATGAAAATTTTATAAGAAAACCCCCTCAAATTCAAAGGGTAGGAATAATGAACCACTAATCATGGATTAAATACTTTTAAAAAGAGGGTTTGATCAAGAAAGTTATACATAACTGAAAATGGTATATATTCTATCAGTAAAAGTATAATTTTTAGGTCAAAAGAGACTAGAGACAATTAAAAAGAGGTCTTAGGATATGAATGGTAAACAACCTATTCTGGTTGATGAATTAAGTACAATTTAGAAAAGAAAGAAAAATTCCAGCAAACTCAAATTGTGTAATGAAGTGACATATAAGTTACCCAATGTTGATTAAAGGGTTAATAAATATAAAGAATGTGAGTTAGAGTTAAAATTTTCAATTATTGATTCCTATGTGGTATTAATAGGAATAAACTGGGAAGAACAACAACAAGGACCTACCAAATTGTCTAGAAGGACCCTACAGGGTATCTGTGGTGATGGATAACCAACAATATTTAAAATGCCAACAAGAAAAAGGCCGAGAAATGTATGGTGTAAAATTAAGACATCAAACTGGAAAAGAAAATTGTAGAAAATTTATGAGTCAGCAGAGAGAGTAAGGAGGTAGTGCTAGATGAAATTCCCCATGTGTTCCCCAAAAAGGGAAGTTGATTGTTAAGTGAAATTAAAACCATGTGATACATTAGTCTGTAGAGTATATAGGATGAATAACCCAAAATAGTAAGAGTTAAAGTTGCAACCATAAAACATTGCTAAATAGAAACTATGTAAGACCAAGTATATCCCTACTAGGAGCACTAGAAATGTTGGTCAAAACAAAAGTTGGAACCTTCACAGTAATTATAGACTACTGAAAACTAAATAAACTAATGATCGAGAATGAATATTATCTACTCAGGATAGATGGCCAATAAGCTATCATAAAATGAGAATTAAAGAAGAACTATACAAAGAACCAGATACATAAATTTTAAGTTGAAGTTCTAAGTAGTTGGATGGAAATTTTTTTTCTTCTTTATGTGACAGGTAAAATAGAACCTAACGACCAATCCAAAATTGTTTTGCAAATTCTGAGGAGAAAAATCTAGAGGACTTAAATGACATGATAGACTTAACAAAAAGGAATTTTATAAAAAAATTAGTGGTTAAGTCGTGTAAATTCAAATGAAGGATGTGTAGTGGACTAAGGAAAGGTTGAAGTGAGAATGAGTTGAATTGCAGTCCTGATGTTTCGACCATAAAATCAACCATGGGTATTGAAAAATAATAGAGGTAATATTATTACTCAGTTATAGCATATGATTGAAGAAAGAAAAAAATTAGACAAATTCACAGAATTATACTAGGAATGTATTAAGGTTTCTGCTGAAATGTATGTTGTAGGCAGTAAAGAAAATTACCTGTAAAATAAGAAGGGGCCTTTAATCCCAGAACACATATGGATGAAGTATAAATTCTTCAATAATATGAAAAATATTTAGAAAACTAGGTGTTTGTATTTCCTTAAAGAGTTTGAAATAAACTTCAAAACTAAAAAAAGGGAAAAGAAAAGTAGATTTAGATGTTAGAAAGAGGAATGTACCTAAAATTTTGAATAATGTTCAAGTAATGAATGTTTTAACTATGAATAATTGAGGCAAATAGAATGAGCGCAGCACTAAAGCACGAAAAACCTCGAAGAAAAACTACAATATTCTGAAATATTGATAGAAAATTCAAATCAGGAGGAACTAATAAATTTAAGAACAGGGGGTACATTAATAAGGTTACCCAAGTAAGCAGAAAAACTTAGAAAAATATAATAGATGTCCTTCTATAGGACATACTGTTGATTCAAATTAAATTCAAGATTTAAAGTAGAAAATGTTTACCCCTGCTTATAACAAAGTGGTTTTTCTAAATTCATGAACTTATAATAAAGAGATGTTTATTTTGTGAGGAAAAGTTTAACAGGAATTGTACAACTCTGACAAAAGGAGTCAAGGTGAGAATAAGTGCAGAGAAATCACCAAGAAATTCAAACAAGACGATGGGTGTGTGAGGAGGAAGTCTCGCTGAAATACATGGAATGATAAGTAGTTGTGCTAAAATTGCACTATACTACTATGAACCCTGAAGGGTTTTGCTAATAAGTGACTTTGTTGAAACTGTTAAAGTTCAGAATATTATCATGATTATTTTAAATTATATATATATATATATATATATATATATATATATATGATACCACTCATATGAATTGATATGAACTGTGGACATGTGGAAACAAGAATAAAAGATTCTTCTAGATATACTTCTTATACTGAAGCATGAAGAGATCAACCTCTAGAGTATAGAAATAAGCAGAGTAAAGGTACAGGAAGGTACTTTTACTCTAAAGAAACTGCTGGGAGCCAGAGGAAAATATGAGGGAAGAATCTTCATCCCGAGTTGAGAAATCAACCTCAAAATTGATAACACCGAGGATGGCATTCTGTTTTAGAGGGGGAATATGTAATGTCCCAAATTTTCTACTTTTAAAAATAGGCAGTCAAAGACTCTAAGGGTCAAGTGGACTCTAAGGAAAATAGTAACTATGGATATATTTTATTAAATTATTAATGGTGCAAGGACTAGTTAATGATTAGAGATTAAGGATCCAAATCCACGAGAATGGAGAAGGATCATAAGACTTTCCCAGTTCTCCAAAAATCCTTGGAGGAAATAAATTAAATATAGTAATTTAGATTGGAGACAAAAATCTAAAAAGCTACCCAAGTAAAGAGGAAATTACTGGGAAGAGGTGGAATAAATCTAGAAAGAGGAAAAACTATCTTTAAAGTAATTTTGTGGAAGAAACAAAAGGAAAGCCTAGGCACAATGGAAAACAACATCTTGATTTAACTGGATGCAGTTAAGGGAAACAGGATGATGAGAAAGCAAGATTTTATAAGCAGATTTAGAATAGACAAGGTTTTGTCTATGACTGAAGGTTTTGATCTCTGCTCGGGGGGAGCTATGGAGAGAGAGCTCAAAGTTTGGGTGGAACCTAGTCTACCTTAAATCGTATGCACTAGTTATAGAATTATATGAACTGGTTGAAAGCTGAGAATGAGTTTATACTGTGGAATTAAGGGTACGTAGTAATAATTGTTGAGGGTCTGTACATTTGATAGATTTAAATATAGTAAAAATGTTCTATTCTATGTTGTTTTACAGACATAAATTTGAAGAGTACTAACTCTTAAAATTTCTAAACCTTGTCGCATGTTTAGATATGAGGTTAGGTAACTATCAAGAAATTGTTATTGAATTAATACTTATGTTTAGTATTTATTTACAAATTAGTAAATTCCATAAGAGAACTAATATGGAAACAAATACAAAGTATAACCAAGCCGATTTATATGTTGTAGTATGAATGGGTTAGATAAGGTATTAACTCAGAAATACTAGACAAGAAAAAGGAAAGATATATTTTCCTGATACATTTAGAAGATTCTTTTAAGAGGCTATGACAGAGAAGAAAAAAACAGTGCATGAAAGATAATAGATAGGCAATTTTTTATACTAAGGTGATAAATACACAATTTATATTATGAACTTAAATATATTAGACATAAAGGGAGTTTTCTATTGAGGAAGAAATTAGAACTTGAGTTTGAATTATCTTGCACTATTAGGAATTATATGAAATTATATTAGACACTAAATGTAAAAGGTTTAATACAGAAGGAAAGATGTACAGAATGGAAATACGCATACATGATAATAGTGTGTTAAGTGTGTAGTTAAATAAATTCCGATGTTGTATTACAAAATAAATTATGAAATGAATATGAACCATACCAAAAAGGAAAAATATGTGCATGATGAATTCAGAAATTAATAATATAATAAAGAGACTACCCTATAATTCCAAACAACTTTCATTACGAATAGAAACATGATGTCTCATACATTACATGGTTTACAAAGTTCTGAATATTTCAGTCCATAGAGTGACATGTTTAAATTAAATTTGTATTTGACAAAATTGTACAAATTTGGAATACTATTCCTTTAATAATAAATTGTAAAGTCTCCTTGGAGCATATGTAGAGACAATGTGTCAGAAATACCAAGAGGGTACTACACCAACCTGGGAGGAAACAATATCCACATCATTATCTTATAGAGGAAGCCAAATAACAATATACAAACACCAAAAACAGTTGGGTCGTACCTGCGTAGGACAGAATGAGAAATTAGTTCTGATTCTGGTATATAAAAGTAACATGAAATTCAATGTATAAAGGATGAATCAATTACCTGGGCTATAGATATGGGACGTTCCACCTGCAATGAAGATGAGGAAAATTAGATATTGCGTGGATCGCTGAAATGTATATCTGAAACCTAAGAGAATGAAGTAAATGGATTTATTGACTTACACGAGTACTATATATATATATATATATATATATATATATATATATATACTCGATTTAAGGTGAGAGGCACCAGTTAAAACTTGATTCGAATGGAAGTACAACTATGTACAAAATGGTGAAAACCATGAATAGGAGGCTGTAGCGGAGAGCCACAAATGAAAAAACATAACTATGTAAATGACTTACATTAAGACAATGTAAGTAAATATTCATGAAAATGATTGAATGGGAGGGAAAACCTCCTAAGAATGGTTTAGTCCCTAAAAAGTGAATACTAGAAATTGAAAATCTATTTCTCCATTAAAATGGAAGAATCACTATTACCGAAACTAGTTTCCTAGTTATATATTTGGAATTTGGTAAAGAGGGATGATTGGCCAAAGTCACTTTCGAGTACAGAAGGTGAAAGTATCAAAGGTGCGAAAATAGAAAAGAAAAACATAGGTAAATTACCTGCATCAATTGGTGAAATAGAATCCCTAAATCCCCTGTAATGGATAGAGAGAAGCACAATGAACTCTTGGCTCTCTCCTTCTGCAGATCACGCAACAGAAATATAAAAAACGTAAATGATGGAATTGACCATAATTAAAAATCAAACAGTAAATAACATCATCCTTATTAAGTGAACAAAGTGGGAAGAAACTATAGGGGAGAGGGAAATACATCCAAAATGATGGCCTTACTAGTCGTGGTTGGGGTTTGGTAATCGACCTTGAGCCAGTAATTCCGTATGGAGGGAAGTCAGGAGCTAAGAGAATCCATATTCTCTATCATCCAACCTCAAATGTGAAACTCATAAAGAGGGGTGCAATGTTTTGGCTGTAAAAGAAAGGAAATAAGAATCATTTCGAAATAGCATTGAGTATTTGAAAATCCCGAAATCAAAACTAAAACCCCCCTCCTTGCCATTTTAAGAAATGTTGTGTGAAATATTAACTTACAATATTTACTAATATATTCTCGGCATAGGAACGGATATCTTCAAGTTAGACGAGCCATATCCTTTTCCAACGTTTTGCTTCAGGAAGTAAATAAAAAAAAAATGAAAGGAAAACATTACGAGAGTTCCTATACAATCTAATAAAAAACTATATCAAAATGGTAATATTCGACCATTTTAAGAAATGTTGTGTGAAATATTAACTTACAATATTTACTAATATATTCTCGGCATAGGAACGGATATCTTCAAGTTAGACGAGCCATATCCTTTTCCAACGTTTTGCTTCAGGAAGTAAATAAAAAAAAAATGAAAGGAAAACATTACGAGAGTTCTTATACAATCTAATAAAAAACTATATCAAAATGGTAATATTCGATCTTGAAAGGTTGAATTTTAGTGTAGAAAGTTAAGAGAAATTGATAATGAAAGAAAAGTGAATTACGTAAACCGAGGCATGATAATTTAGAGTTTTATTGTGAAAGAATTGGACATAGTATCACTCACTATGTCAAGCAACCAGAATGTTGAAGGGGTTGAAGGTTAAAACGATTCACCGAAATAAAATAGTCACAGTTTAGGCAGATGAATGATAACTAAACATAAATGGAGAGCGAAAAAATAGTTTACAAGAAAAACATAACTATTTAAATAAACCTGAAAACCCTAATTGCAGAGAAATCCTCACCATCTAGGTGGAGGAAATCTGAAGAGTTCTCGTAGATGAAAGGGTCCCGTCGGGCCAAGGACAAGCCATGTGACATGGTACTGTGCATTTAGTTTCAAAAAATCTTGAGACAGATTTTGTACAGAGGTCGGGGCATGCATGTACGGTAATGCCGCCCAAATTAAACATTGAAACCATAAACCATCGAAGTCCATAATACCGCCAATTTTGACTTTGAAATTTATGAGTAACACAGAGAAAACATTTGGGAGAGTAATTAAGCATTAAGGCAAATGTGCTATCTACGCAGTGTCATCACCAAAATATCCACGTAAAGACTGCGTTGGAAGAATTTCTTATAGCCAGAATATAAACATGTTACTACGGTTTGAGTTGTTTGTATAAATTTGATGGTTAAGTGAAATAGTCGAATTTAATATCAAGTGTAAATACATATATATTCCAATGAAATCGTAAAAAGGGTTTATATAGCATTAAAATTATATATGTCAATTGCAATCTGCTAGAACGAAGCTAGGTCAAGTTCAATGTTGTATTTATGAACTATATACACCTTAGGACATGGTGTATGTGTAGGAAGGGTAAGTAAAATATTTGGAGAGAAAATTCAATATATATATTAATGAGGGTGATAGTAATACCCTTTTTCAAATGAACCCTACTAAAGAGGGTTGGATTACGAATAAAAATAGATATATGTGGACGAATATATACATAGATGCATGCCAACTTTTTAGATAAAGTTAGAATAGATGATATATAGTGGGAAGAGGGTTATACTTAGGAAATACCTAATTTATTCACATGGAATGAGAAGTCATGATTTATAGTTAATAGGCGGTAAATTAACTATTAGTATACCAACGTCCATATAGAATAAACTTGAAATATATTGAGACCTTATATCTGGAGTATTAGTTCCACTTAAGATAGGGATAAATTTTAAGGAAGAAATTATACAGCAAAGTAAACCTTTAATGGTAGGCGTACCAGAGAAAATGACAAACAATAATATGTGCATAGTATAAAAATTGAATTAGTGCTATAAAAATATTTTATTTTATTTTTTTTGTCGAAATAGAGATGTTACAACATGGGAGAATCACTTCGAAAAAACAATATACTCATTCATTCATCCAAAAGAGAGTGCTTACAACCAGCAGAATCTATTACAATGTTTTTTCCCCTTCCATACTTTTTTTTTACACTTCTAATGCATACAATATTTATAGAAAAATTAAGTCGGTTAATATCCCTACTACAGTAATTATATTCAAGAAAAACTAAACAAGTGGAAACATGGAGGCGGTGATAAGACCAGCTTGGCCTGCAACAATGGTTTTATGAAATCCGCTATTAATTACAGAGTGGTTGGAAACTAGCTCGAGTGATGCCTAAGAGGTGGCCAATAAAGTATTCCTGACATCTAGCCTTTCTCTTCATAAAACTGGAATTGGGTAATTAAGTCTGGTGTATTGCTGCTTATTTTCATTAATTAGTGATTGTGTTGATGTGTTTTCTGCTGCCCCTTCGGTTTCTACTATTATATATCTACATAAATTCCTGACTCGAACCTTGGTATCTTTTGCTACCCGAGCCCTTTTGGTCGTCTTCAACCCTTATTTCTTCATAAAATGGTTTTCAAATTTTATATGCCTGACTCTGGAGGGATAGAGGTTTTAAAATTGAAAAATTTTGAAGTGCGATGCGAGGGGCAGGAGGTGAAATGACGTGGTAGAGAAGAAGTGGGACCGGATAGCAGCCACACATTGCAACCTTTATATTTTCGTTATAAGCTATAGGGTTAACACCTAAACTTTACGAAGTGAAGAGAAGAGGGACCCACTGACAATCGATGAAGTGTTATGAATCGGAAAAAGGTTTTAAGCAGTAACTGTTATGAAGTTTATATGATATATGTATGTTCTACAATGGTTGTTCAATGGGGGTGGAGATGCTGAGGTGGGGACGACCTACCGCATTGCAATTAAAATAAATATGTTGTGGGCGCTCACAAAGGTAAAACAAATGTGATGCGATGTATTCGCAATCAAAAATCGGCAACAACATTTTTTAAAGTCTAGTTCCAATGCGAAACATATATAATCTGCGAAATGTGATGAGGGCCCCACTTTGATCGCGATCAGGGAATGAAAAGCAATGAAACGGTAAAGTAAAGGAGGGAGGGTAAAGCAGAAAGATGGAAAAAAGGGTAAGTCTAATGTTTTTTCAAAGGAAAATCAAATGTAAGGGAAGTTTGGTGGGGAATGGGTCCCACGTCATATTGCATCAACGATTTATAAGTTTAGTATTAAGAATGTAATAGTTAATTGTTATGATTTTCGATGACCGATATGCGATGAAGGTATGGGGTCCTACCAAAAGTTTGAAGGGATTTTATATATATATATGATATGTAATATATATAATGGTAAGTTTTATGGTTTATATCACATGGTTGTTCATTGGGTGGCGGAGCCTATAACATTTAACAATTTTGAAGTTTTCAAATAAGTGGGTTTTATAAAGTAGTGAGTCCAAAAAGGTTATGTATGTGGGTTTTGGGGTTTTGAATGGGATTCAGAGTATGGGAGTGTCAGAATTTGGTAAAATGGAAGGTAATAAGAGGGTAGATGGAATGAATGAGGGCAATATGGATTTCACTCACCATCACAATTAATCAACAACACTCTCCTCTTTCAACTGAATTAAATGGCAGATAGATCCATTTGATCCTCTTGACAGCCATAATCTCCCTTTCTTTTCTGGAAATAAATGATAGTCATGGAATATTATTTTCAGTATGAAAAATATAATAAATAATCAGTGACCTTGTGATACTATGAAATACAAGAGTCTAACAGATAGAATATTTATGCCTTATTAAACTTTGTCTCCCTGAAGTGAGTATTATTAGTTTACCATTTATTAATTAGCGCATTAAAATTTATATTTACCAATTTAAAGGTAGATGTACATTATATTAAAAAACTTAGCTTGGGTTGAATTCGGTGACAAGATTGTTGCCATTTGTTTTAAGGCTAACAGAGATTGATATTGGGCCATCCAAAATTCATCAAGGGGATTCTAAGGTGAGGTTGATCGTGGGGAAATCAAAATGCTATAGAGATAATGATGATGCCACTAAGTACACTTTGATTAACTTTAGATGCATTATAAGTGTATAAATATATATTTTTTATGTCAATATGTTATATTATTTTAATATTTAATATTTTTTAAATATATATATATATTTTAAGAGATTTTTTTTAATTTAAAAAAAAACATATATATATATATATATATATATATATATATATATGTTGATTTTATCTTTATTATAAAATAAGTTATATATATGTTACATATTGAACAACAAACCATTAAAACATTGTAAATAAAACCCATCTTAGTCTTGTAGCGATTATACATAGAGGGATCAAGCGTCTCTATATAAAATATTTTTTAGATTTAAAAAAATTGAGGAAAGGTTTACAACTTCTCGCACAATGTGTTTTTTTTAATGAGAGGGGAACGGGGAGGAATTTGTGTGAATGTGTGTGCCCATAACATATGTATACTCCCTCATTCTAAGTCATTAGGAGGAAATTGAGGTCTAAAATGGGACTCTTAAGAAAAATGTACAATCAAAATAAAATTTATAAGAACCAATAGGATTCAAGATGATGATGTGAACCATGGGGGATGATTCACCATTTTCGGAGTAAATAAAACTACTTTTTCAACTTGTACTTTAACTTATCACTTTAAGGTTTTACTCAAATTTCAAGAGGGAGTATGCTTTGGATGAAAAATTCAATTCCTCATCCAAGGAGTACACATTTTACATACTTTCGATCAACCTTGCTACACGAAAATTGAGAAATGCATGAAAAACATGATTAAAATCACATTTTTTTATGTATTTCTCATTTTTCGTGTAGCAAGGTCCATTAAACGTATGTAACATTGGTAAAAATTTGAGGAGAAATCAAATTCTTCATCCAATGATTGTTTCCGCTTGAAATTTGAGTAAACCCATAGGTAGACAAGTTGAAAATGCGAGTTGAAAAAATAGTTTTTCTTTTTTCCCTATAAAATTTGATGATGTAATCTAATATTATTTTATTATTTCCATTATAGTTTTTTAGTTTTCTTAGGAGACCCATTTTAGACCTCAAATTTCCCCTAATGAACACTTCTTTGAAATGTTCTAATTATAAAAAGTTTACTTTTTTCCTTGCAATTGCATTATATATATATATTCTTTTTTTTTCTTTCTTTCTGTGATCCCTCGCGCTTGACCTGTGGCTTGAGGAGTCCTGACGCATGGGCATCTAAGCCATCAAAATCACCCAGGGATAGCACCCCGCTTGGGCACCCAGTAGCCCTTACCTGATTGGATTTTCTTAGCATGTTCACTCCCTCAAATGGATTTTTTTAGAATGTTTCCTCCCCTAAAACATGGCACAACCACCCCTGTGATGTTTGATCCTAGGCCGCCTTGCTCATGTCACTCATCCTTAACCAGTTGTGCTAGTGAGACTTGAAACTCCTCAACCAGTTGTGTTAGTGGGATATGAAACTTTATATATATAATTTATGAGTAACAACATTAAAATATTTTTTTTATATATATATTTTTATTTCAAAACGTTAATTTCTAAATATAAATTAAAAAGAATAACAAATATTTACATTAAATTACTTTATGTATTCATTAAATTACTTTATTGTACGTGTCGCGTAGGTATATTGCATCATTTTTGTTATGATTTGACATCAATTTAACTATTATTTTAAAAAAAAAATTGTCATAGTTTGGCTTTAGTCATTTTTATAATTTATTTATTTTTATTATTTAAATATATTTTTCTTCCCTCTGATTTGTTAATATTATTCATTTCTTATTGTCGAATGCATTAGAATTGAAAAACATTGTGATGTGTGGTCGATTGCAGCTCACTTTTGTGCTATGACTTGTCAGTATTTAGAGGTCTAAATTGAAGAGAATATTTACTTGTAGCATTTTAGTTATTTATAAGTAATATGCAGAGATATGTCTGACAATCCTCCACCTCTTTCTCAGAAACAAAGGTTCATGTCTACAAGATATAAATACGTGTTCGTGTTCAAATATTTAATCCAATTTATGTAATCAATACATCCACATGTATGCAAGGTTCTACAGTAACTCATAAAAGCGGCAAACAAATTTTTTGAGACATAGTTATTTATATATTATAACATTTCCTTTTACAAATAATTTTTATTCAACTAGAATTCTTGATATCAAAGTACCAAATTATAATCAAATAAATTGTTGGGAAGCTAATTTATTATCATTAAATGCTTCACCTACAAGCTAATTTATTGTATAGTGAAATTGGAATAATTCTTGGCCCTTCATTATAATTTATGGTGCATTAAAAATGTCAATGACCTTAACAAAGGTTAAAAATTTAGGGATACATGGATGTTGAATATATAAAATTTTATATTTTATTAATATCTATTTCTAATCAAAAATATATATATATATATATATATATATATATGTATATATATATATATATATATATATATATATATATATATATATATATATATATATATATAATTTATCTTTTTCAATATTATTTAGCTTAACTAAAAAATTCAATTTAAGTTGAAAAAATAATATAAGTTCTAATCATATAATCTTTCATCCATCAAAACTTTTATTTAAAATATTAAATTTAAAAATATATAATTAAAAATGACAATTTACTTTAAAATATTTGAAAAAGAAACAATACAAACCATTTTTTTTAATCTATGGCATCTCCATTCATATAATAATTGTGAATAGGCATTACATATTTAGTAATTTGGAGAATCACTTTTTACTATTTATTTACTTTTTTATGTTTAAAATTTCTACAATATATTTAAAAATCCAGCATCCACCAATCAAATTACAACTTTATTACATTTAAACTAAGATGCATGTATTAGCTACAATTTATTATATTTAAACTAAGCTACATGTACTACCTACTATGTAGTACTTCTTGATTTATAAGATAGATATTTTTTTAATTTATGGTTTACATTAAAATACTATTTAATTTTTATTTTATATATATATAAAAATAACTGTGATTAAATATGAAAGAAATGTTGACATACATACATATAATATTTTTCAATAAAATAATTTTATTTCAGTTATATATATATATATATATATATATATATATATATAAACATGTTTTATATTAAGTATTAAAGGTATCGGATATATTTTACAGTCGTAGAAAGTGCCTTTCAATATCTTAGGGATTTTTTTTATTCTATCTCAATTAATTTTATCTATATATATATAATTTCATAAAATAAAATAAAATAATATTAATAAATTCCAATTACTCTATAAAACAAAATAAATTTTAATAAATCAAATTCCATAACATTCAACTTTATCAAAACAATAAAATTAAAATAATTGAAAAAAAAAACTATATTTATCATTTAATTACAAGAAAAATTGATTAAATAATAATATTATTAGATTATTAATATAAAATAATATTCTACTACCAAACATGTCAATTTAAACATCCTGATCATAAACAAGGACTCGAGTGATTTGGAGTCTTCGTCTTTAGTACATTATCGTCTATTTTTAGATAATAATTACAGTTTTCTTTGGTAAGATAAATTTATTGATATTACCCATTATAATATAAAAAATAAATAATTTTATAATCAAATTTAAATATTTAAAATAACTATGTGAGATTTATAAGGTTACAAATTTCTTTAAATCAAAAATCATTTTCAGCATATTGAAATCTATCCCAACATTGAGACATTATTAGAAATCTCGTCACAATAATGATATCTTGCATGACACCATCCTCAGATTAAGGCGCACTGCTCCCGAATGTTATCTAGCTAGCTCTTCCCATCAACATTATTCAGCTCAAAATAATTTTATAAATCGATTCAGGGTAAACAAAATCGATATGTCTACACAACATCAATGGCATGAAGCTTCAGACAACAATCTGGTTCCCTTCTTTCCTTCAAATCAACGCGTGGATCGTACCGAGTTTGTCTTTGTGCTCTGATTGGCCGGGGTTTGCTTTTTCTTTTCTACGCGTAGAACGTACAAATGGAATGCAATTCCTTCTCACCCATTCCTTACACCATTTCCTTATCTCGCATACTTATTTCGATCCCGGATCCCCTCGTTTTCCGAAGAAATAACAAGAATTTTCTCATAAATTCAAGCAAATAGCCCAAAAGAGAGGCAACATCGAATGAGCAGAAATAGTCGAAGAAATGAAGCGAGGTAGGCTGTCGATCGACACCGATAGATCCTCGGGGAAACCTTCCCTATTGAGCTTCTCCGGATTCGAAGAGACAGTACAGATAATAAACACTTTACAGCGTAATTATACCTGCCAAAACACAAAACAGGTGATATATTATCCATCAGAATGGCCCACAAACAAACAAAATGAATAATATATCTACTGCAATCCTCTGTTTAATTACAATTACAAGCCAGAGAAAAGTAATACAAGGAATTCAATTTGAAAAGAATATGCATGAAAGTGATACATGCAGCAGTGCCATTAGTGGAAGCAGCCGAAGCAGTTTGACAGTTCAGTGACGCCCAGAGTTCCCCCAAACACTTCAGCGCATTTATCCATTCATTCACTAATGCGACGAAGTGATTGAGAGAACTCCCGGCGTTGAGAACTTGCAGTATCGTCATTGAGGAATGAATAAGAAGGGGAGTGATGGGATTCTTAAATACCATTACCCTCCAGTCCCTCCACTGTGTCGTTATGATGATTGAAGTTACGGAAGGATTGCTGACCACCAGTATTCCATGAAAAACGGAAAATAGCACATACGTTCATTCATTGCACCTGGACAAGTCCACAAAAGACGATTTCAGAGCCACATTCAACGGAGGAGAGTGGCAAGCATAAATCATCCATTCATATTCTCTCCGGTTCAACCTGTACAATCTAAAACTTCAGGTTCGTGGAACATTTTTCTTGTTTTTCTCCGTGGATCACCCATCGATTCATGCAAGGAGGCAGGGAAAAGATTCCAGTGCCACTTGGCCCACATCCACTAGGTTGGATTTAAATGACATGATTCAACGCAAGATGCCGAATTTAACTTCACAATTACTCCACTTAATTACTTATTTACTTATCAAATTTAAATCTATTGAAGACGCTGAGCTAACTCAAATATTACTTAAACCTCTCTAGAAGATGTCGACTTGAATTTATATGGGTATAAAAGAAGACGCACAGTTAAAATTCTGTGTGTCTATATGTGTTTAAAAGTTATTTCCGATGTACAATATTTCATCGAATGGTTACGAAACACCACGGGCTAAATAATTTCAAATGATATGACATCAACCAATTGTCGATATGAGCCATCAATTAGTTAAACTGGTCCATAAATATTACGCCAAAACATTCAATGCATATGTGATACTAGATCTAATTATAATTATATTGAGGAGATCCATTAAAGTTAAATGGAAAAATAAAAGATAAATACAATTTAATGTAGGGAGTAATGTTATTTTTTGAAATTTTGGGTGGATTTTTCGTTAGAAACTGGTCCATAAATATTACGCCAAAACATTCAATGCATATGTGATACTAGATCTAATTATAATTATATTGAGGAGATCTATTAAAGTTAAATGGAAAAATAAAAGATAAATACAATTTAATGTAGGGAGTAATGTTATTTTTTGAAATTTTGGGTGGATTTTTCGTTAGAATATTGCTAAAATATTTTTGGTAAAATCTTGGTTTATGTTGTTTTCACTGTTTATTTATATTGCATATGTGGATTTAATACTCAAAAAATTCTTGAGGCACTTTGATTGTGCAAGATTCACCCACCAAACTTATAATTTCAATGAATTCTTCAAAATTCTAGAGAAATCACTCCTTTATTCACCATATCCTAATCTTAAGTTCTTTTATTGTTATTAATTTTAATTTAATAATGTTGAATGAATTTTATTATTCCAACCATCCCCAGTTGCTAATTCAAATTAATTAATTTTTTAATATAAAAAATTAGTTGAATAATAATTTATTACTTATTTAATATTTTCTCCTTTACTGCTAACTTTGAATCTTGTCACTTTTCATATTTATTTTTTCTCTTTGCACTCTCTCTATCTTACAATCACTTTCCTCTCACTCTTCTCGAAGATAGGTAAAAAGTTCACCAAGAACATGAAACTCTTCCATCAAATTACACAATATTACAGAAACTCTAATCTACAAAATGACTGTTTACTAAATTCTAAACAAATTAAATTGCAAAAATAAAAAACATTTCCAACACTGACTTAAAGACAACTCGGTTCAAGCATATCTTAAGAACCTTGAAGTACTGTACAACTACTTGTTGCTCCCTTGCTGGATTGCACTGGCGAGCCTGTGGCATTTTAAATGAAAATAGAAGCGTTTGTCTAGTTTTGTATTTTTATTTTAAGCCTATTTTAAATTCCCATTAGGTTCATCGGAATTTTTAAATTTATATAATTTTATTTTTAAAATAATTAGATTTTAATTTTTTTTTTAATTACAATTTTATATTAAAAAGAATATTTTAAACCAGAGTTACATAGTGGTAATGTCAACGCATTCTCTTTTTGTACATTGCTATTACTTAGTTTTTTATTTTGCTCTCTTTTTATATAATAGTTTTTTAATTGATATAAAATTTTCAAGTAATCCAAAAATTACATTGGATTAACTGAAAATATGTTTATTCTATATGGGATGGATAGGGAATAAAGAAAGCATATAACAAACAATATTTTTTTTGAAAATATGAATTGAGTTGTTTTAATATGCTGGAATTTTTAAGAATGGTTAAAATTCCATTATAAGTCAAGTTTCTAATGTCAGCTAAAAATCTGATTTTATGAAGAGTTGGTTGTTTTTTTCTTTATTTTAATTAATTTTTAATTAATTGTTGTAAAAGTATATTTGCCCCACTTCTCCAATCTAATATGGAAAAAAATGTTGTAATATCTTGTCATGTAAAAATTTTGATTGAAAAGACAAACTTAAAAGAAAAAATTATCATTAACATCAAAAAATTTACACTAGTCAAAATAAGATAAAATTAATAACAAGCCTCCCTACTCCGATAATAACAACAAAAAAGTTATAAACATATCTTCTCATGAATTAAATAATTTTGAAATGGAGGTTTTGAGCAAAGGGCTCAATTTCATTGTAGCTCCTAATCGAATTCCAAATGAAGAAATCATTTGTGATATTGAGGATGGCATCAAATCTCTCATTGATGAAGACACGGACCTTGTGAGACAAGAGTGCGCCATCATTTTGAAAAATGCCAAGCCTCCTAAGAGAAATTTAGGTAATGAAAAATTGAGAGCCCTAAAAAACTTAAGATGTAATGATAAAATTGTCATTTTAAAAGCAGACAAAGGAGGGGCGACGTTGGTGATGGAAAAAGAAGAGTACAACAATAAAATGAGTAATCACCTATACAATAATGGAAGCTATACAAAACTCAATGAGAACCCCATTTCCTAAGTTATAAAAAATGTTAAAAAAACCATTAAGGAGCCCAATCTTGATGAAAAATTTAAGAAACGCCTATACCCGGAGGGTGAAATCATGCCTCGTATTTATGATACCCCAAAAATCCATAAGGCAGGTGCTCCTTTGCGACCTATCGTCAACAATATAGGTGCACCAATGTATGAACTAGCCAAATTTGTGGCTAGAACCCTCACCCCTGTCGTTGTTAGAACTAGATCATTCATCAAAGCCTCCAATTATTATGTTAATTTCATTAAAAAATCTAAGTTGGATCCTGAAGAAAAATTTATAGCTTTGATTTTGTCCAAATGTTTACTAAAATCGCGCTGGATGAAGCCATTCAAGTAGTGAAAGAAGTCGCAGACTCGCAGACTACAAAGCTCGTTGAAATATGTCTTCGTTCCACCTTCTTCACCTTCCAAGGAGAAATATTTGAACAAACATCTGGATTTGCTATGGGATCTTCATTGTCACCTATAGTGCCAAACCTCTTCATGGAGAAATTTGAAAAGAAAGCTCTAGATCCTTACCCATTGAAACCTGAATTTTAGATAAGGTTCATGGATGACACCAATGCCAGCTGGCCTCATGGAGAGGAGGAATTAAAAATATTCCTAAACCACCTTAATAGCATATCCAAATATATCCAATTCACAATGGAAGGTGAAGAAAACAACTACGTCCCATTCCTTGAAATTCTCCTCTCAAGAAATGAAGACAGATCCCTTGGGCACAAAGTGCTCAGAAAGAAAGCACAGACTGACAATTATCTTCACACTGATTCACACCACTACCCTGCCCAGAAGACAAGGATTCTACTGACTCTTTTTACATGGGCTTTCAGAATATCAGACAATACACATCTTGAAGAAGAAATTGAACATCTAAGGAAATCTTTCATAAACATGGGATACAATAATAGAGACGTCAACATAGATATTCAAAGAGCCAGATCCAGAAACAAAAGAATTACAACTCGCAATTCCTCTATAGCAAAAGCATAACTCCCCTATATTCAATGAGTCAAAGACAAGATAGCTAGAGTTATAGCTAGGAAGGACATTAGAGCACCCTTCAAACCTCTATTGACCATCATACATAGGATGAAATTAGTCAAAGACGACCCCGACCACCTCCAACAAAATGGTGTTTAAAAAATTAGTTGTTCATGCGGAGAATGCTATATTGGGGAAAAAAGTTGGACCTTCAAAATAAAGCTTAAAGTATATGGTGTTGATATTAGGCTTGGAAGAACCAAAACCTTGACTTTGGTAGAACACTCCAACAAAATGTGTCACCACATATGCCTTTAAGATGCAATGGTCATTGCCAAAGAAAAACATCATTTTAAACGTAAAGTTTGTGAAGACCTGGAAATCAACAAGCACCCTCACAACCTAACTAGAGATGGAGGTTTAGAATTCAACAGGAATTGGATCTGCATTCTTTGCCAATAATAAGCTTTCTCCCATGAGTCGTTGGTCTCCATTGCCTCCACCCTTTTCATCCTCCCGTATTACATGGTCCTTAGAATTTGCTTCAATGCTCATCCCTATACACTTCCCCCTTCCCTCTATCCTCCCCTTTTTCAAACCCTCTCCTTGCCCTTCTACATCCCAATACCATGCCCCCCTTCTGAAAATCTCCTTTAAAATAAATAACCTAAAAAACACTCTTAAAATCTCATATTAAAATAACTAACCTAACTTTTAATAAAAACCACCAAAATAAATAACTACCCTTCATAATAAATTACATTATTAGCACTAAATAAAACCTTAGTTAATATTAATAATATGTAAAAAAACGTAATGTAAAAATAAAAATAAAAAAGGTATAATCAGAAAGGTAGAATGAATTATCATATCTTATTATAATTTAGGTTATACATTCATTTAATTAATTAAAACTTAATGAATCTATTACAAATAACCACATTCATCATTACTTAAATTTTTAAATATTACTAATATCAATTATTAATTGTAAAATAAAAAAAACTTTTAAAAAATTAGTATAATGTAAAACATAGAGCATTATAACAGAATAAAAAATAATAATAAAATAATAAATAATATTACAATATTTTAATTTCATATATCTAATTAGAAATAAAAGTGGATAAAAAACAAGCAATAGTAAATAACTAATTAATCAAATAAATAACCTTTTATAAAATATTAGAAATTAGTCGACTCTTTTACCCATCATCTTTTTCCTCTATTTATTAACCCTAATCTACTCTCTTCTTAGCAGGTTTTTCCTCAATATGAGTCTTCATTTAGACTTGAAATGTTGACTAAAATGAAGACTGTGGAGATTCTGAGTTTTGCATCTAAAAATATACACCGCAGAAACCTCCAATCTATCAATAATAAAATCATTAAAATAAAAACATTTTTATGATATTTACTCATGGTACTATAATATGAGAACCCATGGTATTCTTGTTGAACATAGTTTATTTAAATAGAGAAATTAAGTCAAGGAGCAAATCTCTTTTCATTTTAAAAATGGTTTTCATTTGAGGAGTTTTTTTTATAAATCGAGAATTAAGGTAGCCCACATTCACTTTTGTTATCCTTGTATTTACATGATTTATTCTTATTTAACTATACAACTGAGAATCTTCGTGCACTCATATTGTTGCTCCATTAAATGCTCATGATAATGTTTTCCATTTTCATATTTTTTGAATGATAAATACACAAGATAATTCTTCCCTAAATTATAAAAAAGGGAAATCATATATACAAATTTAAAGTAAAATTTATAAAGGAAAATATTATGATAAAAATCCTTAGTTTAATAAAAAAGATCGCATAGATCAATCACATGTGATTTTCTTAGTAAAATGGATATGAAAATGCAGTTGTCGGAGCTAGTTGCATTTTCTAAATCTTTGTTGGGTAGGAGTGAGTCATGCTTTCGATAAGAGGAGTTCACGTGTTTCTGACTGAAGTTCAACCATTCTGAATTGAAATTTGGAAGCTAAAGCAAATAAAATATGGAGAATGGTACATTATAAAATCATAACTCACAATGAAGTTATCAAATTCATGCTCGTTGTTCTAGGCATAAGTGGACGCGGACAAATATGCTTTTTGGACAATGCGGGCTATGGAATTATTATTATAAACGTGTTTTATTTGTGGTTCAATAGTGTTAAATTTTTTTCCAAAAACCCCATATCCATACTAGAAACTTCGAATATATGGATTGGAAAGGTATGAAAACAGTCAAATTTGACAAGTGAATCTGTTTTCAAAATCACTTCAAATTATACTATCATTGGATTCAAGCATGGGTCACATCAATTACTCTGCTACTAAAGATAAGGGATACTATTTCGGTTGTTACCTTGGCTTTCGGAGTTTTCTTGTAAGAAACATTTAAAAATATAATAAAACTTTATAAATTGCATAAAAGTGTTTTTAATTTTTCCTATATTGTGAAACTAATACTTAGTGATCACTAGCACTGAGATAATCACATATTTTAAAAGCAATAATTATAATTATATATCAAAAAAAAATTGCTACCTTAATTAATACGGCAACTCTTAAAAACATACATTTTGTTAGTATATTAACTAAATGGCTTTTGAGGTGAGATATCTGGAGAGTACATAAGCACTCCACACAATTCATTGGCTATTGAGTCAGATAAGCCTCAAATATATAGGATTTCACACTAACACGGTGGTTCCAACCACTCCTTATATATTAGGATGTGAGACCTAATCATAGAGTCTCAATCCTATCCAAACAACTAGCTTTCTCCATTATATTTTAACACTCCCCCTTAATGGAGAAAGGTTACTAAAAGACTAACATATGCTTGTTGGTCTCAATCTCAGCTAGGCTTACATAAAAACATAAAAAACTTGGTAACTAAGGTTTTCATTTTGGTCTTTTTGCTTGCGAGTACATGATTTTTCATACCTAAGCGAGGCTTCATATTTACTTTTATCGCCATGAGGTAGTTATAGATATTCACCTCATTTATTCCCTAATGAAGAAACTCTTGAACTCTTATCCTCACCCCTCTCAAAATTATGACAAGCTTGATAGGAGAATTTTTCCTCTCACTAGTTCCAGTGTCATCCATCTGAATGTCATCGATATTGTCTTCATCATTCATTGATGCAACTTATGTGATGAATTCATAAAGACATGGTGTTTCAAGCCATGCTTCAAGAAAATTTAATTCCTCTTCAAACTTCATTGCTTCTTCCTTGTTGTTGCTAACATCTGCATACACAAAATTATTCATGAGATCATCATAGTTTGAATTCTCTCTAGCTTTGTATTATTCTACCATGTCTTTGCAATTAGCTTCATGTGGCTCATCCAATTGATCTTCAACAATATGCTCCTCTTTACTCCCTTCCTCAAGGATGACTAGTCGGTCTTCTTGATCTTCAACAATATGTTCTTCTTTACATCCTTCCTAAAGAACAACTCGTGAGTCTTCAATCTCACGTTGTTGTAGAACATATAATATCTCTCGATAATTATGGTCATTAATAAATCCACCAAGCCTCATGAAGAAAATATCATCAGAGCTAAATATTTCTAAAAGTGCAGCCATATTGGAAAATTTCAGCTTTTTCTTGCTTCCAGATTTCTTTTTGACACACCTTGGTCCTCTCACGAGCTCCAACAACCCCGTTACCACATAGGCGGACAACTTCTCCCTTTGGAAACTCTTCAAATGTAGAACCTTATGGTGCAAACGATGGCTTCTATGCCACACATGAAAATCTAAAGCAAAAGCCACCTATGCAATATGAACTTTACAACAACTCCAAATTTGAGTGCTATTCTTCCACCAAATTTCAATGCAGGAATTCAAATTCGCAATTTGAATTCAGATGTCTTATCTTATATGAGCCCCACTGGCCACAAGCTCTTCTCACCACCACCCACCTCTTCTCACCACATATATATGCTGGATCGTGGGAGGTCCATGATCCCCATTCATCGATGAGTTGTCCCTCTCCCACATCACAGATCTCAGCGGATCTCCATTCACTGGATCTACAAATTAATGGTTTGATTTTCTAGCCACATCAATGAAAATTACATGGATGAATATTTGGATAATTTTTTATGCATCGTGCCTTTGAGATGGAATTTTACACATGTTATGCTATTGTTGGTAGCACTTCTTTCTTTCTGAAGGTGGATCGTGTTGATTTTCTGAGAACAATGAGTAACACTTCCCCCAATATTAATCGTTTTGAGTAGAGATCACTAAGGAGAAATGTTGCCTTTGATCCGATCTGATCTAATCCTCATAGACTTACGATCCCTATTCAAAAACTACATAACTGTCACATACATTACCCAAAAAGTTACGCTCATAAAAAAAAAGATTTTTTTTTTTACCTATAGTACACATGATCATTGATTTGTACAGGACAGTATAATGTTTACATTATATTATACATTTATATCACACGGAATAAGTACCAATTAACCATACCCATGCATTTAAAACACCATTATGCATATCGTTGATGGATATTTGTTAACCCTATTGATTAAGGGGTAGTTGGCAATCTCGGCATATCTACTTTATGAATGATAAATTCGACCTAGGCCATGATTGCACTTATGTTTTCCGTGTTGTTTTAACTCTTCTGTGCATTGTGTTGAAAAACAATCCCGAGTCTGTACTACTCTGAGATATGGTAATTAAGACTAGCATAAATGTCATTGCTCATTTCGATGTGATTAATCACTTGGCATGTGAATTTGATGGACGTGGCAAGATCCGTCTCGCATCTCGTTGTGAGTTGGCTTCCTTGAAATTAATAACGTGACAACTGCTCCCTATCTCGATTTTCTCGGGGATATTGGAGGGAACGAAGACTGTAGTCTACCCTAGTGTTTTTCGACAGACCTGCAACTGTTTCACCTTCGCTTGGTACACCAGAGGAACGTCGCTGCTATGGTTTCTCCACCTGGTTTCAGCTTAAAGGCTGAGCTCCGTTTACTAGTAAACTTCAATTTGCCCTTCCTGTTAGGTTCCTCAAGTGAATATGAATCGACTGTTCATTTTTCTCTGGTTTAACAGCGTGCTAGGTGTCGAAGCTACTATGGAGTTTATCTTGGGACAACGAGAAGGAGAACATGAGAGCTAAGAGAATAACCCATTGTTCGTTATTTTCTCGGTTTTGGAATTTCTTTCCTTCTGTTTGGTCATACATGTATGGGGTAAACCCTCAGGCTCGCATTTGTTTTCTTCTTAGCCTTATGGCTTCCATTTTCTTAACAGAATTCTGAGCCGGCAAAATGCATACCTACAGGTAAAATTATTCGGTGATGTTTCTTTTGTTTTTAGCGCGATTACTCTTCTTTTTTTTTTTTTTTTTTTTTGTTTTCTTTCACTTCTACAAGTGGCTGTACCGTCACTGGGTCCAGCCTTTGTTTTCGTTATCATTATTGACAGAGTTTTGTTTTCTTTTGTGCTTGGGCAAGTTAGTGGGTTTTTTCCTCATGGAACCCTTCCTCCCGCTTAAAGTGGACAGGTCCCCTGATTCGGCCGTGTTTTCTCCTATTCCAGGTACACAGCTAGCAGGCGTATATGTCCATAGTCCTTTGCTTAGATCTTTACCCTTGTGGGTTCTACAAAAATCCCCCTTTTGCCTTCCGGCACAGGGTCATATCGTGATGTTCCATGCTATTGTTGTAACAATAAAGAACTGTGGTTATTCCGCTCCGAGGTTGACTATTGCGCCTCTACAGACTTTATGATTTGGCTGTAAAAATTTTGTATACGTTCTTATTTTGAAGGGCAGGTCTTTAGGGTTGTTAAACCTTTAGACCTTTGCTGCTCCGATACTATGATGCAGATGTGTTTGGGACCGTCTTTCTGTTGCTTTTATAGTGTATAACTCTGTTCGTTTTGACTCATTAGAAATTTTTCCTCCAGTTCTCTAATATAATTTCAGGTTCTTCAGTTCAATGCTTCTTGAGGAATTTGCATGCTGGTCGCAATCTTTCCCTTGCCACCAAAGAACGGTCTAGCAAAGATAGAGGATTGTAACTCGTTTCCTTGTTTATTGTGTCCATCTCATCTATATTTTCTTCGGATAGATAAAATATTTGGTAGTTTAAACAACTATGGTTCTTACTATTTATGCATGGCTGGTATAATCAGAATTTCCATTTTCTTTCTACGATGCATGCACTGTGAAGTTTACTTCACTCATATAAATGTTATGATTCAGGCGGTTAATCGACCAGTTAGCATTAATCACTCAGAAACACACACACATTTGTTCTGCATGTTTTAAGGATCTCTTAGATTATTCTACAGTGACCGGCCCACCTTTTCTTTAGTATGGCCGTGTATAGCTTTGTATGTTAAACTCAAAGGAGAGAGGTCTGGGTAGGGTTTCAGTTCCCCAAACCCGGTACTTCGAACTCCTCCTTCTTTCTGTTATAAAATTCTTTAGAAAACAATTAGCCCATAAAGATTGATTCTATTGTTTTTTTTTTAAATGCCAAGCATGTTTTCTTTTTTCTTCTGCTAAAAATAACAGACTTCTGCACATTTTCATTATGTATTTTCAATTCTGTGCTAATAAATAAAATAAAACATTCAGCCTGACATTTTTCCTTTTATGGAATAGTAAAGAATCTCCAATTTCACACACACTTCCATTCCTGTCTAGTTGACAAAATAATTGATGCCTTTTTCCTACGGTAATGTTAACCAAACCATTTATATAAAATCATGTACTAGAACCTTTATTTATGTACAATAATTAAACAGAACAGTCTAGTTCAGTATATTTATCTGGAACATAAAATTTGTTTGCTCAAGCTGTGGTCCTCCCAACCATCCAAATGAGGCAATTACGTCCTCCACTTTCCCCCTAGCTTCAGAATTCCAGGATGGTGCCACGTGAATAACAGTGGAATGTACTCTACGGTGACCTCAGGAAACCTTTCCAGTCACACACAGAAATTCTGGCCTTTTCAAGGGTTACAGAAAGATATTTTCAACTGGTACCTCCAGCTCTAGAAAATAATTTCCCCTTCTTCTTGCCCCAAACTTCAAACCCCCTCTCCTCCTCTGGATTCCAACTTTATCCACTGAGAAGGGGGTAACTGTTTTCCAACTGTCCCCAACCACCATCTATTCTGAGAAACTATCACCAGCAGCTTAGGAGATTTTTATTTTTATTTTTTATTCATTGGTTCTCCTATCAATTTCATAACAAAAAAATAAAATAGTAATTTTTGTCTCAAAAACATAACAATGAGGTCTTTCTTGCCAGGAAATAAAATAAACAAATTGTTTTTAACTAGTTAATACTAGTTAATTCTAAATGAGGTTGTCCCAGTAACATATAAAGGCAGATCCTCAAATGCATCCGCCTTAGATATAACTCAAAATTTAGTTAAAAATTTTGAATCAAGAAACTGATAATTAGCGGCATCTCTTTACGGTTTTCTGGAACGTGCGAGCACCACTCTAGATTGGAAATGGTCCATAGTGCTGGAAATGTTAAACAAAATTATCCTCTTCTGCTGCAACTCGTCACTTATAGTTTCTCCAAGTAACAGTCCTACCCACCAATCTATCCACAAGCCTCCTCTGCCACGACTCGTGATGCTCCAATCTGGAAACAAATTATCAAAGGGCACGGCATGTCGAAGATAGCCCTCTCCAGCAGCTAATATGCACCCTTAGATAGTAACTTCAAGGCAAGCGAAATACTTTGCATTTAAAATAGATGGGATTTTTCCCCACCAGCGTGAGCGAGATGTCATTGTGCTTTCTCGATTGAAACACAAGAACAATAATCCTCCTCGGCCTTAAAATACTTTGCCTCACAAAACACAGGACCCTGAATCTAATCTTGTGCTCTGATACCATGTTAAAAACATACATTCTATTAATCTATTAACTAAATGGCTCTCTAGGTGAGATACCTAGAGAGTGCACAAGCACTCCACACAATGCATTGACTATTGAGTCAAATAAGTCTCAAATATATAGGCTTTCACACTAACGGGGTGGTTCAAACCACTCCCTAGATATTAGGATTTGAGACCTAATATTAGAGTCTCAATCCTATCCAAACTACTAGCATTCTCCATTATCTTTTAACAACATCTTATGCTATAATTAGTTTTGTACAAATTCTTTCAATATTTCAATTACCTTATTCCTTCAATGTTTCAATCATGCAATTTTCAAGTTAAATTTCTTTACTAAAAATTTTCACTATCTAGTGATATATATCTATCAAAGAGAACACCTTCCAGAACCTATGGGATAAAATCACCTTGCATATATGTGAATCCACTGACTTATATTTGTTGATTCTGACTTATATGTGGATGCCACTGCTTGTTTTCACAAGACCATTTATAATATCACCTTCACAAATTGGTGATTAGCTTCACCACCAGAAGTGCGGTCAAAATAATTCGTTATTAATGACGACTAATTCAAGGACACTAAAACCCAAATAGGTAGTCGATACGATAATTCAATCTAAGTAACAATGTACAGTGTTTTTATTCAAATTTTACTATAGTTATTCACGATTTTGTGGACGCACTCATGTTCGTATGGGTAGGGTTGTTGGAATTTTAGCAATAATTATTATTTCTATTGTAAATTTTGAGAATATTTCAGAATTCTGATAACGCTCAGAATCAGGTTTCAAGATATTTCCAACTCAACTAATCAAAATAGCTCACCATACATCCACAAATTCCTTATTTTATAAAATCAAGATCTACTGGTACCAAACGAAGATTGACTTTATATGGTCAAAAATAATTTATTGTCTATTTTTGGTATAGTTCCTTAATATACCTCTTACATTATATTCAAAAGAGAGCATTTTTATGTGTTTGTTGTTTTTTATATTAACTTGAATGTTAAAACCAACACATAGTGAAGGTACAATACTTTTAATATGTCTGTTTTGTTTTTTGTATTTCAAGACCTCTTGCATAGATGAAGTGTCTTGTGCCAACACCAAAATATGGTCAAGTATGCTTGTGGAAAAGAAAAGGAAAGCCTCTTCCTTATCAAATGAAAAACCAAAAGGTAGCCAAGTCTGTTTGTGGAAAATAAAAGAAAAGCCTTTTCCTTATCAAATGAAAAGGAATATAATTTAGACGTCTAATTTAAATTGAAAGTTATTGTACCTGCCGCTACAGTTCACTACGCATCAGGTTTTTCCTGATTGTGACATTAATTCACCTTGATTAGACATATGTTTTCAAATTTTTTTATTTTTACCATGGTTCAACTATAAGATTTATTATTGTTTATTTATTTTAATTACTTTAATTTGTTTTTATAACTTTTCATTGGTGAATATTTTCAACTTGTTATTGAAAAATGCATTGCAATTCATGCCCTTTCATTTATTGAATAGGCGGTTGTTGTTCGATATGGAGTTGTTGGATATGGAGTAAGGTTTAAAATCTATTGGCAGTTGGACGAGGCGGTTGTATAATTGAATGATGAAATTCTAAACCTGCGTTAATTTTTGTGGCATACAATGTTTAGAACACCTTCGATTAATATTTCGTCTTCATAATTTTTCGTATGAATGCTTATTATAAGACTCATCTTAACTTTGACTCCATTTTATAATGGAACTATTTATCCCAAAATCTTACCACCATTTAAAACTGTCAAATCCATCCGACATGGATTTCCACTTCATCTGTGGCTTATCAATTAAATGCTTATCAGTCCAAATTATTAAGACGAGGTACTAGCTAGATTTGGTTCGCTCCTTGGTATGTTAATGTAAAACAGTAAAACATTAAAACAAACTTTAAAACGTTTATAATGTAAAAACGTTACAAACACAACTTATCAAACCTTTCACTGTGGAGCCCAGACTTGAAAAGGAAATTAACCAAAATGTAGTCAACCATTTCGCGTTACAAAAATGGAGTCCAGACGTCATAAAATGTGAGCACGATGATTTATCAAATCGCATGGATAAAATGACATCGCCTCCAGATTTGGGTTTCAGGTACGGGTGCATTTGAACGTGTGATAAACAATCAAATTTGCCTTATAAAAGAGGTCAGGTTTGGAACTTAACAATACAATCGGGCCATAATAATAAAACTTGCGATTTAATACATTGTTGCCGCGTGGTCTGTGGGATCACTACTCCCATGGACCTTGGCTTGAGCGGAGGGAGATTAAAATATTTTCGATTGCGGTTGCGCGATCACGCCAATCGCATCGCAACATTTCAACAGTGGCATAACAAAAAGCGGTGGTAACATATGCGACTTGTGATTGCGATCGCATCGAAATCTCCTATATCAACAAGACAGTTAATCGCAACAACAAAAAAGACTTTGTGATTGCGATTCGAAAGACTAGTGGGGACCACAGGTCTTTACATAAAACAAATTTCCATGTTCAACAATCAAAATGCTTTGTTTTTATTTTAAAAATGAAAGCTTTATTCTGAATTTACAGAGGCTCTATTTTTAAAATAAAACGGACAGGCTCATCAAATTGGAATCGATTTTCAATTCACAGCGTTGAACTTGTTGGAATTTATGAGAATTCCAAAACAAATTATAGAGAGAATAATACTCTCCTTGTTAACAAAGAGAAATTTAAAAATTTTTCTTCAAGAGACAGAGATTCAACACATTAAAAATTCTATACCATTCGTTGAAAAAATCTATTGCAATAAAACTTCTTCCTCTAAGAGGGATGAAAAAAAGCTCGACTATTACAAGACACAGTGCGTGACAACAAACACTCTCTGTTCTATGTTTAAAAAGCAAAAATACTTTGTCTCTTCAAAAACTACATTGCTGTGTTTTAAAACTTCACACTGCTGTGCAATAATAATAAAAAAACATTTCCTTCGGGCCTTTTTAGTTTATATATGCCGTAACATATTAAACATAACAAAATTTTTAAAATAAAAATAAAACTATATAAAACTTAAACTTAAACTAAAGTCTGTGGGGCCCTATTACAAAGCACATATATATATGATAAAAATTATACATGTTATAACAATACTTCTTCGCGTAATGTAAAACAATAAAACATTAAAACAAACTTTAAAATGTTTATAACGTAAAAAAATTACAAACACAACTTATCAAACCTTTTTCCCTGGAGCTCGGAATTCAAAAGGAAATTAACCAAAATTCATTCAACCATTTCACCTTTCAAAAATTGAGTCCTGATGTCATCAAATGTGCACGCGATGGTTTATCAAATGGCGTGGGTAAAATGACATCACGTCTGGATTTGGGTTTCGGATGCTGCGTTTTAAAACTTTGCACTGCGATGCAATAATAAAAGCAAAACATTGCCTTCGGGCCTTTTTAGTATATATATGCCGTAACATATAAAACATAACAAAACTTTTAAAATAAAAATAAAACTATATAAAACTTAAACTTAAACTAAAGTCTGTGGGCCCCTATTACAAAGCGCATATATATATATATATGTTAAAACATATACATGTTATAACAATACTTCGTCACGCAATGTAAAACAATAAAACATTAAAAAAAACTTTAAAACGTTTATAACGTAAAAACATTACAAACACAACTTATCAAACCTTTCGCCCTGGAGCCCAGACTTCAAAATGAAATTAACCAAAATGCATTCAACCATTTCGCGTTACAAAAATGGAGTCCTGACGTCATCAAATGTGCGCGCGATGATTTATCAAATAACATGGATAAAATGACATCGCGTTTGGATTTGGGTTTTGGATACGGGTCCATCTGAACGCGTGATAAAGAATCAAATCCGAGTTATTAAAGAGGTCGGGTCTAGAGCTTAACAATACAATCGGGCCATAATAATAAAACTTGCAATTTAATACATTGTTGTCGCGTGGTCTTTAGGACCACTGCTCCCGTGGACGTTGGCTTGAGCGGAGGGCAATTCAAATATTTGCAATTGTGATTGCGTGATCGTGCTAATCGCATCGAAACATTTCAACAGTGGCATAAAAAAAAGCAGTGGTAACATATGAGACTTGTGATTGCTATCACATCGCAATCTCCCATATCAACAAGACACTTAATCGCAACAACAAAAAAGTCTTTGCGATTGCGATTCAAAAGACTTGAGAGGAGATTGATGAGAATCAAGCTCGATTCTTGGTAACTATCGCATCAAATTGGAATCAATTTTCAATTCACAGCATTGAACCTATGTGATAACTGGCAAGGATAATTTTTCTTAGTCTTTTAGGTAATTTCACATATTAAATTCCCTTTCCTGCTTTTATTTTGAGTGCAAAATGGATGACATTCTACTTGAAATTTACATGTTATGGACTCTGTTTTTAAATGATAACCGATGAAATATTAATCATGGAACTCATGGGCTCCTGATTTGGGCGATCTCGCCCTTGAATAGGCAATTGCATTCGAATTTGAAAAATTTGTTGCATTCTACAAATCTCATTTCTTTTTAACAAATTTATGAAGTTTCTAGAATTACTTATGAAGAATATATGCTTCAAAGAAAACATAGCAAGTAGAATTTTTTTGGGCCGCTAGCATCAGAATACCATTTGTATCAGGCTCGAAGGATTCAAAATCATTTCCCTTGGGACGACTCTCTTTACTAAAGCCCCCATTCATTGAAAAATGTAGATCATTATCATCATCATTTTCTGAATCAAATCCCACTTCATTTCTAGTTTCGACATTACCAGATCAAAAGAATAATCATTGAAAAGGTTATGTCGTGCATTTCAGTCTGAATAAGGAAAGGAAACCTACAAGGAAGAAAGTTGTTAGCAAAAGATGTTAAGTACAACACCAACTTAGAAAAGTTACTAAAAAGTCAGATTGGATACATAGATTTCAAACACATAAGAATTTCTCCTGATTACCATCGACAAATGCAAAAAAAATACTTTCAATGCTATGACAATTAGGTCCTCCAACTTTCTTTGTTACATTTACAAGTGCAGAGCATCGTTGGAGTCCACTAGTAGAAACTCTTACTAAATTGCATAGCAATAGAAATAAAAAGAAACACATTGAAACAATTGAGGAATACAACATTGATTATCTTGTCAGAAAGGACCTAGTAACATGTACACATTACTATAAACATAAGACAGATGAACTTAAGAAATTGATCTATCAGGATAATACATTTTTTGGAAAAATATTAGATTACTACTTTGTAACTGAGTTCCAAAATAGAGGTAGTGCACATGAACATGCTCTTATATGGATAGAAAATGCTCCATTATATGGCATTAATAGTAACTTAGAAATTGAAAACTTCTTGGACAACGATACAACTTGTAGTACAGATCACCTTGATCCAGAACTCACAAAGATACATGAACATGTAGATACAAATTTCCAATGCCACCAATGAAAAGAACAAGGATTCTTGAAACAATTACTTTGCTAGATGACTCAATAAATGAAAAAGTTATGTCCTTGTGTTGTACTGTACAAAAACCCTCCCCATTTTTAAATGTTTAGAATAAACTTCATTTAGAAATAGGTCCCCTTTTTTATCTTTATTTTTAGATAGAAATAAAGAATTAGAAGAAATCTGATCATTTTTGAATTAGAAATAAGGGTTCATTGTTAAAAAAAAATTATTGCATATATTTATGAACAAGTGCATATAAACAAATTCAACATTGAAAGATTTTCCAATCCGATGTAATATAAAGAATTTATCGCAACAAAGTATTTAAAAGGAAAAATTCCGATGAACAGTAATCGCAATCACAAATCGGAAATATCAAAAGTTGTATATTTGTTTTTCAAAAATTCCAAGGTGGTTGAATCAATCGCAATCACAAATCTCAATGATCTTAAACTTTCATATATATTTCGATGCGATGCGAATGATCGAAATTGCATTTTGGAAGACTAGTATTGAATGCACTTATTTATAAATCTCCGATGCGATGGGCCACGCCACTATCGCAAATCTCAAATCGCAAATGCAATCTGCTTATTCGATCAATTTCACAACTCCAATGCATGTAATCAATCAAAATTACATTTCGGAGAAACAAGTTACATTCACTCATGATATTTAAATCATGATGCGATACACGATCGTCACAATCAGAAATTGGCGCAAATCACAAAATCTTGTTTGTTGTCCCTTTTGGAAATACCCAATGCGATTAATTTTTAATCTTTATATTTTTATATTGTGCATCTATTATATATTAATCGCAATCACATAATTCAAAGGGAAAGTTTTATGTCTCATTTTAAAACCATCGATCTCCGATTGTACTTTTACTATTAAATAGAAAATCAAATGCATAATGACGATTTATTCTATTAAAAATGCACGAGTGTGACTCTTTAGAGGGCATTTAAGTTTTAAACATGGAGATAATAAATGGAAATCAATGAATAGTTTGTTTATACAGTTTTTCTCCTCATTTGTGTTTTCACCACGATTGAGTTCTCTTTCCTTTGCAGAACCAAATAACATCCAACCCTTTCATTCGCAGAGTGAGGGAAACATTACCAGATACTGAAATTTCAAAGAGATCCAGGAAAGAAAAATTTTGTGTCGCAGCAAAAGCCCCTGTTTTCACCATGTCACCTGAAGAGAAAATAGTTAAGATTAAGCTGGTTACAGACACATCGTGCGAAGGTCTTGGTAAATTATCCTGGGAAGAGGTATATAACCTCATTGAAAGGGAAAAGCCTAAGGTAACAGTGGCAAAAGCAACAGTTCTTGATGAGGATGATTCAGATTCAGATTCAGAAACTTCCCTTCAAGCACTGGCTAATTCTTTCTGCATCGAATTGCAGCTCGGGTGAACATTTTTCCATATTATGATGTGATTCAATGGGTGATTGAAAATGTGGCCATCCAAAATAAAACCTTTGTTTCATATTCTAGAGAAACATTTGAGTCTTTCAAAGTAGAGGACATTAAAGCAATGTACCACCTTCCGGACCCGCAAAAAATCTACAACAAATACTTCATCAAGGAATTTGCTGCAAATAATGAAAATCAATTAGAGCCGATTAAAGAATGGAGAAGGGCTCCCGAAAAGCACAAACACAAGGCATTAGGTATGTACTTTATGGAGTCTCTTTTGCCTCCATAGTGTTATGCCGTAGCAATGATGTTCAGATTGTTTGGGAATGATAATTCAGCTAGGTTTTCTATACAAATGGTGCCATTAATAACACTCTGCTATAAATTCTGAGATAATGGACTAGGCTGTCATTATTTCTGATAAGATAGCCAATAGGATTCTCAAGTATAGGAAAGACAAAAACACAGGAAATACTACTCCTTTTTATTTTTGTGCTTATATTCTAGACGCCCTATACTTCAATTATGAATTTCCCATGTTAGGGTGGAAATGGACCCCTAAATATTCCACTCCTATTGATATATATCACAAGTTCTTGTGGAAGGGCATTTTAAAATCCATGTTTACAGAGTTTGTCACGGTTTTCTTATCTCGGTTTATCAAACTATTTTGGTCGATTCCCCCCTAGACTTTCCGAGAAGGCTAAAATTGATTTATCCTTGATTGGGGATTTGTTCGGAGAAGAAAAATTCACATATATCAGAGTTTTCGAAATTATTGTGGAACCACACATTCTTCCGTTGTATGTTCTAGATAAAATTTTAGCATAGGAAATTTCATATCAGCTGACAATAGAAGGCATGTCCAGGACATTGAAGAAAAACAAGAAGCTAATGTGTTCTACTTTTCCTTTTAAATGTGGAGATTACAGTCTCAATAATTTTGTTCATGCTGAGAAAGAAGTTGGTAAGATAACCAATCTCAAGCTTTCAACAATCTCGAGGAGACAATATGACCCAAGGAAGATGGCATTTGATTTTACCACTTCTGTTTCAATTGCTCGATTTGAACATGAACCAGATATGTTCTATGATTTATTTGTTTCTATAGATAATTTATCCCAAGTTTTTGATTTGGCCAAGTCCAAATTACAGACTGAAAAGATGAATAATTTTATGTTATTCAGAAGCCAAAGATTACTGAAAGTTCCTCTGGATCAATTAAGAGTTCCTATGCAGGAAAATGAGTCACAACAGAAGGAAAAAGAGGATACATCTGGAAAAACAGTAACAGAAGAATTTGCCAACAAGGTCATCATACAGACACAGAAAGAAGTAACAGGAACTAATCCTGTTATACAGAAAGAAGAAATTAGCAGAAAGTTGATACTGAGAAGAAAGAAACAACTACTAAACTTGATGTACAGACTGATTAGCAGTCTTTAGCCCAGACAGGAAAGGAAAGAATAGGTACTGATACCAACGTGCATACTGAGAAAGGAGGCACAAACAGTAAGGCTACTGAACAAGCACCAAAAGGAGATATAAACAATAAACCAGATTCTCAACTTGGAAGAGAGGAAGCTGCTAAAAATGTAGTGGAATCTACTGAACTTATAATTTCTCCTCATTTTCTGAGCCAATATGAGAAATTTTCCCAGCAAATAGGACAACAAAATAATCCCCAAGTTAATGTTCAGGAAGACCAAGATATGGAAGTTATTCCTGAACATTCCACGGGTGAAATTATGTTCAAAATAGAAGAAATCCCACCTCTGGATGTATTTTACAATCCCAAGCATAGGGTTGTTGTAAGAAAATAGAGAAAAAGGACGAGAACTAATCAGGATGCACTTTCAACATCGCAAGTGGAGTTTATGAATATTGTTTATAAAAATGCTGAGGTGAATCCATATGAGGATCTCACTAAATTATCTCAATACATAGGTGCTTATAGTGCTGCAACTATAGACAAAGCTTCTGAAGTCTCTCAGTTGATGAAACAAAAAGACTTACAGATAGCTATGCTGGAAGAACAGGCCATAGAGAACTAATAAAAGATTGTTCAATTGGAAATACAATTGCAGGATCAAGAGCTGAAATCTAAATAGCTAGAAGAGCAGCTCAGCCTTGAAAAGAAGAAGATTGATGAACAAGCCTTGGAAAAACAACAACAGTTGAATCAAGAGGTAGAAAAGCTACAAAATCTTAAGTGACAGAAATTCAAATATTGAACAAGAAAAAATGTTCCAATAAGCATTGGACAAGTTCAAGGATTATCCTAAGTTAGCTCAATTCAAAACTGAAGCCCTTGAAATAAACAAACTGCTATCTCAGTAGTTAAATGATTTTTTTTTTAAACTTGGCACAAATTGAGCCTTTGTGCGAAATAACATCATCCTTAATAGATGAATCAGTCACTCTCAGGCAACAAATTGATGATGCTGATGATAAAATTTCGGAGTTCCTTTCATGGTAGAATACAGAGCAGGGAAGAAAATCTAGTCTTCCTAGAATTGAAGAAGGACATAAGGAAATTTTATTTATGTAATGGGAACAACAGTTGATGAAATCTTAAAGAGCCATATCAAGGGCTAAAGGTTTAATTAATAATACAACACAATTGGTTAATGACAACTTGTACGCTACCAATTTGATCTCAGATTGTAAATTGGGCAAGTTACCTAAAGTAAAAGAAGCTGATTCTAGGTGGAAGGAAGAGATAATCAATAAAAATCAATAGATTAGCAAACTTCAAGGAATTTCATGGGATATTATGTGGACTTATCTGATCAAGCCAAACAACCAACATATGGCCATTAAATTCCTTTCAAATGTTATTCATTGTATCATTCCTGAATTCTCTGATGCTACATACACTGGGCAGTTACATTCAAAAAGGAGTCATCCAACAGAAGTCCAAGATATGCTCAAGATCTGCCATCTGGGCACATTAAATGCAGCAGACAATTAATGAATCGGGTTCACTTTAAGATCACATTTCTATTTCTAAATTTCCGATTAGATAGATTGTAGGAATATTTTTAGTTATTTTGTTTTATTAAGTACCTATTTAAACCCCTTTCATGCATTTAGAAAGGGGTCTTGAATTTGTAATATTTTGACTTGGAGATTACATTTCTGTACTCCATTGACTCTTATAATTTTATAAAGGATCACTTCTGGTGGTTATATGCAAAATTGCCTTTAAGAATTGCATTTCTGTATCTTGGAGTCTGTTTTACATTGAAGTTGTTGGATTTGGATATCTAATTGCATCGAAAAGTATCAAGATGGATATGGTATCTCTATCTATTCACTGTTAGTTTTCTTATGTTATGAGATATTTTCTTTAAATTTGCTGTCATTTATATGTACTTGTTTTACAATATTTCTTTATACATATCATTTCTGAGTGTGTAGAAATATTTATGTTTTACAGTATATGCAAATGATATACAAATGATGAATTCAATGTGTTATTATAACTCTGTTTAATTTCTTAAACAGAGTTATCTTTATTTGTTACTGCATATTTCAATTAAACTATAATACATTTTCATGGTTATTGGTTAGTTGAAACAATTTAAAGTTGTATTCACATTTGATACCCAGGTTAGTTTTATAATTATTTATCAGTTATAGATTAGATTAGATAATTTATTTCAGTCATTTAGTCCCATCTTCCAATCACCCAATAATTCCATCACCAGCCTATTTAAGTTATTAGGAAACTGGTCCTATCAATCCAGTCGGAGCCACCACACCAAATGGAAAAAGAGCTTTCCTAAGGTCCTAATCGAGTGGTTATCCCACAATGTTTGAAGCAAAAATTTTCGAGGCTTCAACACCTTGCAAAGCACCTTAGAACAAAAACACTATGACAAATCAACTAGTCATGAAAATTTCTTAGATGAATTGCACTTAACAAAAACTGATTACATCAAATTGATACAAAGTACATTAACAAAACCAATGGTGTTCTTGCGATGAAAACCATTAGAAATATGGAATAATAGCTTTGCATTCAATATGCCACACCTATGGAATGCAAATACAGATGCACAATATGTTCTAAATACAGATGTTGCATCTTCATATTGCAGTTCATATATGACCAAAGTTGACATATCTATGACAAATGCATTCAAAAGGATATGACAGGAACACGAAAAGAGAAAAATTGATGCTATTCAAATGATACGACCTCTAGGGAATGCCTTTCTTAACCTTCAACAAATTTCAGCTCAACAAGCAGTCCAAATAGCTCTCTCCCTACCATTGAATCATAGTTCAAGAGAATGCAACTTTATAAACACAACATCAACAAATGAATGCACTTTTATACTTAAACCAACCATTCTTCTGAAATAGATTCCTGACAACTCTGAAGATGTTATGTGCAGTTCTATAATTAATTAGTATATCAATAGGCCTAATGCTATTAAGCATGTATGTTTAGCTAAATTTGTATCAAAGTATAGGAAAGATGGGACACCAATATCAAAACGGAAAAAAAAGAAAGTAATTTGATTCATCAAATAAAAAAAACACATTGACTATGAAAACTATTACAAAGAAAAACTTTTGCTATATGTTTCATTCGAAAACAATGAAGATGCGCTAAAGCAAGACTTTCCAACATGAAAGAGTGCATACATGTTGCATAAGAACACAATAAAGAGCAATGAAACTAAGTTCACATACAACATGAACAAGAAATGGGGTGATTTGGAAGAAGCAATTCAAGAAATTAATAATAGCACTGCAACTTCTAATCACACAATAAAAAAAACCTCAAATATCCAATGATGTTACTGAGAAGTATGACTTGGCTAATGATTTGCAATTTCTCCAATTCCATGACAAAAAAAGATATCTTAACATTGGTTTTCAATTTACAAAACATCCATTTATGCTTAGCAAAAAAGAATACTACAAGATTAGGAGAATGCTTAATAGACAACAACAAGAAATTCTCAAAGACATTGCAATGAAAAAACGAAAGAACATAGACAAACCACTCTACTTATTTTTGACTGGAGGAGCAGGCACTGGAAAAACATTCACAGCAAAAGCAATATTTCAAATGCTCATGCGAATTTACAATGAACATTACAATACAGACCCTTTGAAACCAAAGGGTTTGATATTAGCATATACAGGTAAAGCTGCATATAATACAAGTGGAGTGACAATTCATTCTGCATTGCTAATGCCTTTCAACAAATCTAGTTTTATTCCACTTAGCAATGATGTATTAGACAACTTAACACAACTATACGAAGAGTTAAGGGTCAATTTTATTGATGAAGTATTTTTTATTGGAAGTTGTTTTCTATATCAAATTGATGATTGACTAAGAAACATTAAGCATAATCAAACAAAATACTTTGGAAACATTGATATCATATTTTGTGGCGACCTGTACCAAGCACAACCTATACAAGATTCACTAATATTTCAACAGCCTACAATAATAAGGCAACTAATAACATATGACTTTTGGCAAGAACATGTAAAGTACTATGAATTGCACATTGCAATGCGTTAAACAAATGAAATATTCATTACCATTTTGAATAGGATGCGTATAAATAATCAAACAGAAGATGATTTGAATTACTTGAATAGAAATTGTATTCAAAATTCTCCTAATGATCCTACTTTCCCTTATCTATTTTTTAGGAATAGAGATGTAACATTACATAACAAAAAATTGTTGTCTGTTGTTCCTGGTGATGAAATTGTAATTAATGCAATTAATTACAAAGAAGAAAAGCATCGAAACATACCATCTCATGCACACATAGCAACATTTGCAAAACTAGGAAAATGTTCAATGGAGATGTTATGGTAATTTATAGCACATACCTTGATAAAGTCCACAAAGCACGACAAATAATACGTGTCAATTCGATAGATGCTGAAGGAATCATGACAATCACATTGTCCATACCAACTGAGCTCATTGAAGAACATGAACAAAAAATATCACCAGGAAAGCAATACCTATTACAAATTTTAAATTTCTTCCTAAAAAAAATTATGACTGCAGTGATTTTGATTGGATTCTGTTGCTAACTAAACTAAGAACCATACAGAACATACCACCGATTTTTAAAGTTTACAAATTCATTCTAGATACAATAGTAAAACACATTACAACAAATAAAGAAACATATCCAATTGGAACAATTGCTACAGTTGTGACAACTGCACGGGAAATTGGTTTGCAATATAAATTGAAAATTAAAGATGGAAATTTCGATGACAATAGAGCAACTGTAACATAAATTACTTTGCATTGTTTTTATATTGCTAGTTCCATCCTACATTTCAATTCCCTTTGAAAAAAAAATAACATTTTGTCTTCTATTGCAGTTGCAGTTATTTGAAACATTTGCACCACTCTATAGTGAAATTGAATAAGAATTGCAAAAAGGCCATTTTCCAACTATGTTATTCAAAAAAATAACAAACAGGAAAGAAATCAAGGAGTGAACACTTCGAACAACACAAGCTACATCCATCAAAAAATTGAATGCAGAAGCAGTAGAAGAACTTAGAAAATTGAACCCTCCAACATTCTCTGTAAGTACAATTGAAACAGTACCTCTACTTCTCAATATGCAATTGTTTGTTGATCTCTTTCCATTTTGACATATACTACTTGTCCTCCTCTATGAATAGATAAAAGGAACATTGACAACTACAAGCATTTATTCTACGCAATTTGAACCAGTTTTTCTTGCATGAAATTCACCAATACCAACCTCTACAATGATAGAAGAGACAACAGTTAATTTCCTTAAGTGAAATAAAAATTCATCGTTTTCCTATTCACAATGTCTTAATTTCATAATCAAGTCTAACAACACCAACTTGCATTGTTGCATCAGAAACAAATTTCTCTTGAAACAGTTACTTCCCAACCTACCACGAATGTCTTTTTAGGACTATGTGCAAAAGAAACAAGCAACAATGTATATGCTACATGATTTCAAAATAAATGGTACATTTACAATCAACGAAGACAACAAGATCCAATCCGTTGATAGCAACAGAAGCCCTACCAAAGCTAGGTATTCTTTTAATTATTCTTCATCTTTCAATTAAAAATCAGATATATGCACTTTAAATTATGCTATCAAAAATAGCAAGATTTGTACTAATTTTTCCCTCTTCTTTGCAGCCCTAGCACTTCTACAAACGTTGGCTACAACAATAACACATAGTAATCCAGAAATTAGTCCAAAGCTCTTCTCAATTTTTGTACCAGATTTTACTGCGCAGATCCTCCTCTCTCAAAGTGCAGCATCTCTACAACATTTTGCTAGAACAAGAAATCATACAAATGCACATATGACAGAGAAGTTTTCACAGAGAAATTAGGAACAAAAATCACTAGTTATATTTATAGTCTTTCTTCTAGCTATTTGCAGATACTTTCAGACATAATATATGTATATTTAAGGAATATAGGTTTTCCATTAGGCCTTTACAAATATTTTCAGACTTTATACATATATGTTTAATGAATAGAGCATGTCTTTACAATCTGACATTATATATATATTTTGTAAATCTATTTAAATATCTCCTGAATGTATTTATATTGCCAATAGCAATGATTTTCTTCTGTAGGAATTGATTTAACTGTTGTCGAATTAGATCTAACTTGCCTTGGCTGTAATATTATTTTACAATTTTTATTTTTTTTTAACATTATCTCTTCAACACACTTGAAATTCAATCTGGAATTAGGCATACAGTTTAGTTAAAATATTCCTTCAATCTCAAGTCGCACATTGCTGTGTAGCTTACTGGCCTCAGCTACTATCTACCCTGTCTGGCATCTATGTTGTTTTCACTTCAGAAAATTCTACAACATTAATAATGTTTATGGTTCCATTATTAATATTTAATTATGTGTATGACGTCTTGTTCAGGCAAGTCTGTAATAAGCACACGAGTTATTGATTTCTTTGTTTAGATTCACATCTTGCAAGATTTATTGCTTTTACAGAATCTCTGCAATTATGGAACTTGTGCAAGTTTCTACTTTGCAGTTGTTATTTTTCTTGATCCACTGTCATTTCTATTTCTGCTCTTTAGATTTTTTGTTGTTGGTCATTGGATTTTCTCTTTTGAATCGCAATCGCAAAGTATTTTTTGTTGTTGTGATTAAGTGTCTTGTTGATATGGGAAATTGCGAACGCAAGTTGCATATGTTACCACCACTTTTTTTTATGCCACCGTTGAAATGTTGGTCCCACAAACCACGCGACAAAAATGTAGTAAATTGCAAGTTTTATTATTATGGCCCAATTCTATTATTAAGTTTCGGACCAGACCTCTTTTATAAGGCAGATTTGATTGTTTTTCGCGCGTTCAAATGGACCCATACCCGAAACCCAAATCCGTATGCAATGTCATTTTATATACGCAATTTGAAAAATCATTGCGCACACATTTGATGACGTCAGGACTCCATTTTTGTAACGCAAAATGGTTGAATGCATTTTGGTTAATTTCCTTTCGAAGTCCGGGCTCCAGGGCGAAAGGTTTGATAAGTTGTGTTTGTAATGTTTTTTATGTTATAAACGTTTTAAAGTTTGTTTTAATGATTAATTGTTTTACATTGCGCGACGGAGTATTGTTATAACATATATATGTTTTAACCTTGTAATAGGGCCCCACAGACTTTAGTTTAAGTTTTAGTTTTATATAGTTTTATTTTTATTTTAAAATTTTTGTTAGGTTTTATATGTTACAGCATATATAAACTAAAAAGGCCCGAACGCAATGTTTTGTTTTTATTATTTCAGATCAATGCAAAGTTTTAAAAAACAACAGTGTAGTTTTTGAAGAGACAGCATATTTCACAGCGCTTGGCCTTGTCAACAACTTAGCGAAACCACCAAAAAAATTCAACTCAATGACTGAACGAAACTTGGATTTTCACATAATATATCCAAAAATTCACAGGAAAAAGTATAGGATTTCTCATTTAAGGACAAATCTATCAAAATTATATTTTGCAGCATAGACAAGTTCAATCATGTATTAAATATGAATTTATATCTTCAAAATAGACATAAGCAATGCACAATGGACTTCAACATCGCATATAGTTTAAATTCTTCATTGTTTAAGGTTTTGAACTATATAGTGCAAATAGAAAGTCCAACTCTCTTCGATGATCCACTCTATTTTTAAATCATAACCGATGAAATATTAATCATGGAACCCATGGACTCCTGATTTGGGCGATATCGCCCTTGAATGGGAAATACAATTCGAATTTGATAAATTTTTTGGGTTCTACAAATCTCATTTATTTTTAACAAATTCATGAAGTTTCTATGCATCAAGATCACGTTGCAACATTACTACATTTAAACTAAGCAGTGGGTAGTATCTATCTTATAGCCTTGTTAATATTCATTTTAGTGTAGATCCAAGGTAGTAGTATTAAGGGAAAGTAAATGTCTAAAGCCTGTAGGGGAAGCGATGTGCACTCTGCTAGGGTTTTTCTATACTGTTCTTTGCCGAAACCCTAACGCACGCTGCAACCTGCTCACGCACTGACAGCACTGACCCTCTCTTACAGTGCAGACCTGCTCATCAGTATGGAGATAGAGATGGGGGGAGGCAGTCAGCCTCCCCCTGCAAATGAAGGTGGACAAGAAGCACGAACGGATTCAACTAAAGACAACTCTGACAACAAGCAGGCGAATGAGGCGACCCAGAAATCTACCTCTGATTCAAGGACGGAGACGACGCAGGCCACCTCTTCCACCTGTAAGCCCATTGCACCAGATCGACCCAAAATAGACCTGCCTAGTCATCGCATGAATGCCAGAATTCAGTACATGAGGGACCATGCCCTTATTGGAAAATTTGTAGGGTTCTGGCCAACGGAAAAAGCCCTGCAGGGTTGGATAGCGACCAAATGGAAGCCAAAGGGGGAGGTCACTTTGCAACTGGGACCGAAAGGCTTCTTCACAGCTACTTTCAACTGCCTTGAAGAAAGAAACAAGGTAATGGATGAAGGCCCCTATTTTTTCAACTCGACAGGGTTGTATCTTAGGAACTGGGTTGAGAGATTCAACCCAGATCTGGAAAACTTCAATTGGGCACCAGTATGGATTCGTCTATACTCACTGTCGCTTGAGTATTGGGATGAGGAATCTCTACAGGCGATAGGAAAAGGACTAGGAGAGTTCATAAAAATCGCAGAACAAAATAAGCTTCGAAGGTACACCTCCTACGCCCGAATATGTGTCTACATGCATTTGGATAGTGCCCTACCTGACGCTGTAAGTATCTTTCATGATGATTTTGAATGGATCCAACCGTTGGATTATGAACATGTCCCCTTTCGCTGCAAAAGGTGTCATGCTCATGGACATCTTTTCAGAGATTGCCCATTAACTGTTCAGACCCGAAGCACATAAGCGGAGGACAAAGCGGAAGCAGATGGATTCACCAAAGTTACCCCCAGAAGAAGACATAACAAGAAATCCTCTTCATCTGGAAAGAAACCTAGCTCCACTGCCTCTACCCCTTCCACCAGCAATAGCTTTGCCTTACTTGCACAGTCTGACCCTAAGAGCGACTCCACCCCTGCCTCTCTAAGCCATGCTGGCCCTTCTGCCACCCCCTCAAATCAACCCAAACCCGCATCCTCTGCGCCTGATCTTTCAAAGTTGTGCTCTGCTGATCGGCCAGAACCCAATCCCTCCTTCAAGAAAAAACAGGTGACTTGGGACCCCAACCTTATGGATATGGAAGGGCATACCTCTAATACTTCTTAGGATAACAACGATCCTCTGGATAATGCTCAAACAATTCAAATGGAAGAAGACTCTGAAAGCTTCGACCTTGGAGAACTGGACCTCATTGGCCTAGAAGATGCTTGCAGAAGGAAAGAATTCGACAAGATCAACCCTCGGCAGATAGAATCTCTAGAGGCAGCACTCACCAAATTTCAACAGCACAAGAAGTTGGGTATTCAACCAGGCAGTCATTGGGATAGTCTGAAAGTGATGAAGGAAACCAAGAAAAGAGGGAGAAAACCCGATTGGCAGCGTACCATCACCCTCGGGGAGATACTGGTGGATTCAGGGCAATATCCCAAGTTAACCCGGTTCTTCAAACCCCTAGCAACTAGTTCCCAATGAAATTAATCTCATGGAATGTAAGAGGGCTCAATGGCCCAGGGAAATACAGAATGATAAAGAACATGATCCAGAAAGAGAAGCCCCATTTACTCTTTCTTCAGGAAACCAAGTGCAACAGTCAAACGCTGGGCTCAATTCTCTCTAAAGCATGGCCCGGTAGCAGATCGGTCACTGTGGATGCCTTTGGTTTCTCAGGCGGGCTTGCAATTGCCTGGGACACTCAGTATCTATAGGTTAATGACTTCCATGCATCCCACAATCTCATCCAGGCTACCTTCCACCCTATAGGTACCAACATACATGGGCATCTGTCCAATGTTTATTTCCCTCAAGATCAGGCAAGCAAGATTGCGCTTTTAAACACCCTGGAGCATCTCAACTCCAACAGATCCCATCCCCTTTGGATCTTAGGAGGAGATTTTAATATGATCACTAGGATGGCAGAAAAATTTGGGGGCAGGTCTAGACTTGATCAGGACAGCTCACATTTCAAAACTTTTATCAACAACAACTGGCTCATTGATATACCTTTCTGCAATGGAATGTTCACCTGGAACAATCGCAGAATAGGAAGGCAACAAATCGCTTCTAAATTAGATTGATTCCTCTTGTCAGACAATGCCATTCATGTGGGGGGTGATATCACTAGGTCAATACTCCCTCTTTCGGGCTCTGACCACTGGCCCATCATGCTCCAATGGCAAAACATAGGATCTCATCCCAAAATACCGTTTAGATTTGAAGCCTTCTAGCTTTCTCATCCTTCCTTCAGTGATTTGATTCATGCTTCCTGGAAAAGCTACATTCCGCCCAAAGGCTCCAAAATGTTCCAGTTTCAGCAGAAGCTTAAGTTTCTCAAAGGACACATCAAAGCTTGGAATCAAAACATCTTTGGAAACATCTTTGTGGAGAAACAGATCCTTGAGCAGAAGATGAAGGACGTGCAACAAGAAATCATCAATTCAGGGAGATCCGAGTCTCTCGCCTCCATGGAGCTTGACCTTCAGAGAAAACTGGAGGATAGATACAAACAAGAAGAAATCCTCTGGAGGCAGAAATCTAGAATTCGTTGGTTGAGGGAGGGTGAAAGAAACACCAAATTCTTTCACAGCTCAAGCATTCAACGAAGAATGCAGAATCAAATAAGCCATCTCACTAACCAGCAAGGGGAGTGAATGGAGAGGCATGAGGACATGGAAAAAGAACTGGTTGACTATTTCAAGGGCATCCAGCAGGAACAATAGGTTAACAGATAGCCAGCTATTGATCAAATCAAGCAGATTATACCTAACTTAATCACAACTGAGCATAATCAAATGCTTCTCCGCCCAATCTCTCCTCAAGAAGTGGACACTGCCATGGCGCAGCTCAAGGACGGCAAGGTCCCGGGCCCGGACGGATTCACCACTAATTTCTTCCACCATTTCTGGGAGCTTATTAAAAATGAGGTTTGGAAACTTGTTGAAGAATCGCGAACCATGCACTGGATCCTGCCCTCCCTTAATGCCACCTTCATTGCACTGGTTCCAAAAGAGGAGCAACCCAGCAAGCCTGACAAATTCTGACCCATTTCCCTTTGCAATGTTATTTACAAAGTCATTTCCAAGGTCATTGCCAATAGGCTCAAGCCGCTTCTCCCGCTTCTCATTTCGCCGGAACAAACAGGATATGTGGAGGGGCATCAAATCCTTGATGGTATAATTCTAACACATGAAATTATACATTCTCTAAAAGTCTGCAAGAAGCCAGGTATGCTCCTCAAAATCGACCTTTCAAAAGATTTTGATAAACTGAATTGGAACTATATTCAGCAAATTTTAAGTGCCTTTGGTTTTGATCACATGTGGATCCGTTGGATAATGAGCCTCATCACCTCATCCTCTCTCTCAATTCTTATCAATGGGATCCCTTCCCACCTCATCCACCGTTCCCAAGGAATCATGCAGGGGGACCCCCTCTCTCCCTTCCTCTTTGTGCTCATGGCTGAGGGTCTCGGCAGACTCATTCACAACGAAGTTTGCAATAGTCGTTTGCGAGGTCTTTCTCTTCATGGAGCCCATGTCACTTCTCATCAACAATTTGTTGATGATAATATGCTTTTTGGCCATCCCTCTGTCCAAGAAGCCCGTTCATTTAAAGCCATTCTCAACCTCTTTTCTCAAGCCTCTGGATTAACCATTAATGACTCTAAATCTCAGATTTTTTTCTTCAATACTCCCCCTCTTGCCCAAGCCAATATTGCTCGCATTCTGGGATTCTCGGTGGCTTCTCTCCCTAACAAATATCTTGGCGCGCCTCTCATTGACTCTGCTATCGGGCATTCCTCCTGGAATCAACTTCTCGAAAAATTGGAATCTAGGTTATCTTCTTGGACCTTCAGAGCTCTCAATATGGTCAGCAAACTGACTCTAATTAAAGAAGTGTTATAGTCAATGCCTCTTTATCTGTTTTCTGTTCTTGCAGCCCCGAAATGGGTTCTCAAACAGATCAAAAATCTTCAAAGATACTTCATTTGGGGTTCCTCTAGTCAAAATCGCAAATGGGCTTTGGTAAATTGGAACACCATTTGCACTCCCAAAGAAGCAGGGAGACTTGGTATAAGAAATCCCTTGCACAACAATGAGGTCATGGCAGCTCGAGTTTGGTGGAAATGGATTTCTAATCCTCACACTCCCTGGGCCAAACTTTGGACTGCAAAATATGCCAACAAAAGATCAGCTGCAGACTTAATAAGACTGGCTCCTGAAAAATCTGGTTCTTTAGTGTGGAATGCAGCCAAGCAGCAGTATGCGCTCATACAGCAACATAGTTTTTGGGAAATCCGCAATGGCAAATTAGCGCGGTTCTGGTCAGACTCCTGGCAACAAGAGTCCATTATTATCGAAAAGTACCCGCAAATCAACTTGGAAGACCCCAGGGAAGCTCTTGATGACAAAATATGTAATCATTGGATGGCCTCAGACAGTAATGGCTTCAGGCAGTGGAAGCCCTCTCACCTCATCATGCCTCACACTCAAATCTCTGAAGTGGACGCTCTCAACAAGGAGTTGCAGCGGAGGAAAATCAGAAGCTCTGACGACCCTGACATTCTCAGGTGGGGATACACAACTAAATGAATGTTCTCCACGAAGGAAGCCTACTCCCTGATGCATCCCTCCCCGCTTCCTCAGGATACTCTCTGGAAGATGATTTGGAACCCCATCGCCTGGCCCAAGGTCTCAACATTTCTATGGCTCCTAAGCCATAGACGTATCCTCACATGGGACAATCTGGTCAAAAGGGGTTTCATAGGCCCTTCTCTATGCCCAAACTGCAATCAAAGTACTGAAACTATTCAGCATCTCATGCTGCTCTGTCCTCTAGCCAATTCCTTATGGGAAAAGTGTAGTTTCCGCTGCCAGAAGAACAAACCCTCTAGTGATATCACTTCTATGTTGCGCAACTGGCCCAAACGTCCTTATCACTCTACTCTCCTCAACGCTCTCTGGCAGCTCCTTCCTGGACTGCTCTTCTGGACCCTGTGGAAAGAACGAAATAAGTGTATTTTCAAAAATCAAATCTCTACCTTGGACACTTTATGGAGCACCTTCAACAACAATCTACAGGAATCATTGGCTCTCCATTCCTGGCATGAGGAGGACTATCCAAAACAACCCAGAGAAATCTCTGCCTGGCAAAACTGGAATCTCAATTTGGCGCTCACTCCAAAGATCAGAAACAGGGTAGCCTCGGACACTCCTTCGCATTGGACTCCTCCCCCCCTTGGAGTTTTTAAATTAAATTTTGATGGTGCTTCCAGAGGAAATCCAGGACAAGCAGGTTTTGGAGGCATCTTTAGAAACTAAAAGGAAGAAATGCAGAGCCTCTACTATGGTTCAATTGGATGGGATACTAATAATTCAGCGGAACTTGAGGGCCTCTGGCAAGGACTAAGTCTCACTCTTCATCACAACTTCTTTCCTATCATCATAGAAGGAGATTCTCAAATTCTCATCAACATGGTTAACCAACTTCTCTGGGGAGCCAATCCAGCCAAAGTGGCTCACAGTTGGCGTTTGGCAGCTAGAATCGACAGGATTAGCAACTGGCTTCAAAGCAAGAGAGCAGTTTCCTTCACCCATGTTAAACGAGAGGGTAATAAAGTTGCTGATCTCTTGGCCAATTTCAAAACTGATAGCAAGATCACGCTCACTCGTGGCCCCCTTTCTATCATCCATGAAGGAGACATGCTTCAAAACTACACAATGCTGGTGCACAAGGACCGTTATTCTCCGGATGCGGATGTGGATGCAGTTTGATGGGACTAGGGTCCCTGTGCAGCTCCCAAAGGAGCTCGAATGGGAAGCCCATATGGCCCCCTGTACCAGCCTTAATGACACTATTAATATGCCTCCTCAGGCTGTCAATCCGCCGTTTAATTGCCCTGCAATGCCACTGTATATGGCGGTTCTTCTGATCTCTGTTCTCATTATGGATTACGAGCACGATAGCAGCAGCTGTGGGAGAGCTCTGACTCCCCTCCGAGGTGAATGCCCTCCTGGCTTTTCCGACTCCAGCATTAAAAATCAAACAGGGTGTTGATGCAGTCTTCTGGCCTGCTTGGAGACTCTCCCTGGGCTTCATTTCTCCAATAGCCCCTTCTGCAGTGTTACTTCTTCTCCAAGCATCTCTGCAGAGCTCACTGAAGGTTCACACATTCCTGCTGGTGATCAATTGGCTCTCATCTGTCATCGCCCCCCTACTCCCTTCTCCATGCCTCGTCTCCGCCCGCGGATGAGATGTCGGTGTGGAGTCAGCCGGGGCCAAGCCTCCTTTAATCAACCCACGCCCTCCTCTGACTCGGGTTCCTCATCTGCTAGTGATGAGCATGTCCATCCTCCGGCTTCGCGCAGAGGCAGAGTGAGAGGTCGAGGGCACATTCATGATTCCGGCCACGATGGCCCTTCTGTTCCTCTTTCAAATTCTACCCCTTCTGGCAGAGTGCATTCGGGGTCCTCCATTAGGCAAACCTCTCAGCACGCAGAGCTTTGTTTTCACTGTACCTCCGTTCAATCCATCATCACTACCTTCATTACTCTCTCCCTATGCGAGGAAATTCTTTATCAGGCCCCTGCTCGCCCAGCTTCTCCTTCGCCTCCTCGTGCCCCTCACTCCACTGGCAGAGAAAGGCTCCCAGACTCCTCTTCTCTCCCTTCTCAAGCTGTGCTGAGTAATGATGCTGAGGACCCGGACCTGAAGGATGGCAGCCAAGCTGGCATGGCTGACAACAGTAATGACTACGAATATGCTTGCAGGATCGTTGAGGAGCCGATGTCTCCAGCACATGAAGGGTGAGCCGATGTGTGCAGTCTTCATTCTCTCCAGGTTTCTTTGTTTAATCATTGTTGGAGATTTTTTTCTTTTTAGTTTCAGAGCACAGCTGGAATGGCTGATAGACGTTTTCAGTTTATATATTTATGTCTCTATGGTCTGTATAAACTCAAGGCCGGTTTCCCTACCAAGGGCGGCCAAGACTATGATGTTAACAAGATCGGTTTCCCATTATGGGCGATCCAGAATTTTTATGAACAACATGCTTATCAAGCCCAGCTGTCTGGCTTTCACAGCAGACGTTGAGGCAGTCTTGTACTAGTACTCTTTACACTTAATAGAATTAGTCTTATTTAGAAAAAAAAAAAAAGGTAGAAGTATTAAGATTGAGATTCACAATTTAAAATAAAAAAAATTCAAGCATAATATCACCAATCCAATTATTGAAAAGAAAACTTTTATTTAATTATGAATATTGATATTTTCCTTTCTTTCCCATTTATTTAATTATGAAGTTTGAGGTTTTCCTTTCTTTTCCAACAAGTGTATTATATCCCTCTTTATTCTCGGGGAAGGAAATATTTTGATTTTTCAAGAGATAATTCATATTTTATATATTTGGAATAACTTGAGAGCAATCTTCTCAAAAATAGGAAATTATCTTATCTATGTTCTAAACAAATGCAATTATTTCTGTTTACATATTTTTTTCTAGAATTTTATACGATCTAACTTTTCTAGTTTTTTCTAGACACTTCTTAGAATTAGGAATAATTAAATACATATATTTTTAATAATGAAAAATGTTGTGATATGACTCTTAAGGGACAAATTTATTCATGGGTTCATGCTCATAAATTATTTGTGGTCTTTTGTTTCACTCAAAAGTTTGAAATAATTAAGGTGTATTAGTAAAATAAAATGATTTCTTCAAATGTTTTCCTCCTACATCCCAACGTTGAAACAATGACTCTAAGATTGATTAATATTATAAAATATAGGATTAATACTATACACAAAATATTAAACTTTAATATTATAAAATTGATATTAAAAATCCCTTATATTATAAACCTAATATTAAACATCAATTTTGCGATGTAAGAATGCAACATTGAATAAATTGCAATGTAATACATCGCTGTAACAATGATTGTTAGAAATATTGTGATATTAAGAAAATTTTTGTAGAAATTCAACATTGGACATTGTCATCATGCTTTGTTTGTCACACGGGATTAATAAACCCAAAGGATTAATAATATTATAAACTTAAGAAGTTAATAAACCCATGAGATTATTGATATCATAAACCGAGGAGAATAATATTAAACATTAGGATTAATACTGTAAAACTTATCATTATAATTCTTAAGATTATAAACCATATTATTATTATTATAAACCCAAGGGATTAATGTTGTAGGCCTAATGTATTATAGACATTACAAAAATTATTACCAAATTGCAATGTGATGTAACATTATGATAATGATTGTCAGATTTATTATCGTATTGAGACTATGTAAAAATGTGATGTTGGATGTTGTTACAATGCAACATTTTCCACAAGGGATTAATAAACTCAAGCGATTGATAATATTATAAATTCGAACGATTAACAAACTCAAGCAATTACTGATATTATAAACCCAAGGGATTATAAATATAAGAGAATAATATTAAAACCTAGGCTTAATATTATTGACCCAAGGGATTATAAACCTTAGTATTAATATAGCAAACCATATGATTATAAATATTAATATTATAAACCATAATATTTATTATTATAAACTCAAAGGATCAATGAATCCAAGGGATTAATATTAAACCCTAGGAAAATATACTCTGATATTAATATTATAAAATCAAGGGATTGTAAAAATTGCAGCAATGAATTTGAGATATATTAATATTATAAACCCTAGGATTAATATTATAAACTTGAAGATCAATATTATAAACCCAACGTTAAAAATTAATATTATAAACTCAATATTAAAAACGTAATATTAAAACTTAGTTTTGTAATGTAATAAGTTGAATAAATTGCAATGTAATGTAACATTGCGATAATGCGTGTCAAATTGTTTGTCGTATTTAGAGAATTTTTTTCACAATATGACAGTTGATATACTTGTGTACCATTCCAATGTCGTAATATTAAACCATAATATAAAACCATAACGTTATAAAATCCAATATAAGAAACCCTAAGATTAATATTATAAACCGTAATATTAAAACTTAATACTATAAATCAATATTCAAATACCCTAATATTATAAACATAATATTAAACTGCGGTTTTGTAATTGATCAATATGACATTGTTTAGATTGCAATGTAATGTAACATTGAAATTGTGGTTGTGAGATTAATTGTCATAATGAAACAATGTTTTTCACAATGTGACATCGGTGAGAAGGAATTAATAAATATATAGAATCAATAATATTATAAACAAGGGATTAATAAGCCCAAGGGATTATTGCTATTACAAACACAAGGTATTGATATTATAAAGCCAAAGGATTATAAAACCAAGGGAATAATATCAAACCTAGGATGAATACTATATAACAAAGAGATTGTTAACTCTAGGATTAATATTAAAAACCTTAGCATTAATATTAAACCCTAGGATTAATTTTATCAACCCTAAGATTAATATTATAAACTCTAATAATAGACCCTAATATTATTAATTATAAAACCAATATTAAGCCTTACTATTATAAAATCAATACTAAAAATCTCTAATATCATAAACCTAATATTAGATCCAATTTTTGTAATGTAACAATGTGACGTTGAATAAATTGCAATGTAATGTAACATTGTGGCATTGATTGTCATATTAAGACATTGTTTTTTGTAATGCAACATTGGATAGATTTGTCTACCATTCCAACGTCACTAGTATAATAAACCTTAAGATTAATATGATAAAATATAATATTAAACCTCATTATTATAAACTCAATATTAAACCCTAATATTATAAACCCTAGTGTTAAACCCCAATTTTGTAATGTTGCAATATGAAATTGAATAAATTGCAATGTAATCTAACATTGTGACAATTGATTATGAAATTGATTGTCACAATGTGACGTTGGATAGAATTTTTACCATTCCAATGTTACAATTTTAAACCATAAAATAAAACGTGAACATTATAAAACCAAATATAATAAACCCTAAGATTATTATTATAAACCACAATATTATAAATACTATGTATAATATATTTAAACCTCATATTATAAACCCTAAATTAATATTATAAACCCCACGAATAATATTGTTAACCCTAGCCATCCACTATAATCCTCTATGGTCAACAATTTCCATCCACTATACGCTTCTATGGTCTACCATTGCCAACTACTATGGCTCACTATAGGTCACTTATATATAGACCATGCTTCCGCATGTAAGTATGGTTCACCATGGTAGTCATGTTGAATATTGTCGACTATGATGCCCATGTTGACTATAGTTGACCATCTCAACAATAGTCAACTATAGTTAACATGTGTTAATATATAAATATTATAAATTCTAGCATAATCGCTCACATTTGTCACTTGCGTTTATAATATTAATCACTTAGATTTTTAATATTAACTCTTATTATTCCTGTGGGTTTATAAGATTGATCTTCAGAACTTTTAGTCTTAATCCCAAAGATTTATCATATTAATTCCATGAATATATAATATTATTAATCTTTTAGGTTTGTAATATTAATTCCTTACTAAATATTTCAATTAATATATTAATATATGAATTAATATTTAAATTAATGAAATGAAAATTTTTAAATTAAAAATATATCCTTAAAATATCATAAACTCTAAAAGTAATATTATGAATCTTAGTACTAATTCAAAACTAATAAACTATTTTATTTTAATCATAGTAAATGTTTTGTTAAGATTATTACTTTTAATTTAGTTCACGATACCTTCCAAATTTTTTAATTTAGTTTATGTTACATTTTACATTATGATTTTTAAGAAGATTGTCTTTATGTAGATGGTCTCATACAAAGTGACTAATTATTTATGAGTAGTTTTTGTTTTTTAATATAGGTGGTTCACTATAACTCATAAGGTAGTTGTTGGTAGATTTGACACAAATAGGGATTTTTTTCTTAACTTTTTAATTTGACTTTTTTTTTCATTATTTTTCAATTATTTTTAATTAAAGTAATAATTTAGTTTATGTAAAATTATATTAAAATACATTTTTCTCATTTACTTTTTAAATTATTCTTAATTTTAATATTAATTTAATTTAAGTAAAATTAAATAAAAAATATTTTTAATTTTTGAAATTTTGAATAAAAAATATTAAATTGGGTGTGATGGGTGTTCAATTATTACACCGAAAATGTTTCTTTTGAAGCAGTTCATCTCAGGGTATCGTCTACCCTTTTACTTATTGAATGACATCTGTCCTAATTTACACCCATGACATCTATCACAGTTTACGCCAAGGACATCTGTTCCACAAAACTTGATTAAAAGTAAATTTTAACCGTGAAAATTTAAGATAATTTTAATTTCATAGGCAAACTCCTTTAACAACCTCAAACTTCAAAATTTTTTTATTGTGAAGCTCAAAAATTCTCGTTGTTTGTTCGAACACCATCAATCCTGTGCCGTATGACTAAGAATGTTCACATTTACATGCAAATTCGACATTATTGATTTCTGAAAGGAAACCGAATAAACTGTTGTAAAAGTAAAATATTACCTAATCGGAAAGCACGCTCTGCATTATTTTGTCCAAATAAACCATAGTGAATACCATATCCCTCAAAAATTTATTGTAGAAAGAAAATTAAATATTCCTGAGATTTTTCATATTACAACAACTTTTACGCTACCTACCCATTTGCATTTCATGCAAATAGCTCGAAAACTCATGCTCGGGCCCAACCTAAACTGTGTGGGAAGAGCAGGTCTTATAGCGAATAACCATCAGGCATGTCCCACAAATCCATCGGTCTTTTCAACTGAAACAAATTCAGTCTTTAAACCATGTATTGCAGTATGCCTGGCGTTTAACCGAGCAATTCCTGTAGCAGCCAAAATTTTCAAATTCGATAACCAAAATGACATCTTTAGATGAAAATATTTACACCGAAAGTGTTTTCTTTGGAACAGTTCACATGAGGATATCGTCTAACTTTTTGCAGTTCACATGAGGATATCACCTACTTTTTTCCTATTGAATGACATTGGTCTCAATTTACGCCAACGAAGAAATTTGTATCATTTTACACCAACGACATCTATCCATGATATGTTGGTATTTCTATAATACTTGCTTCGTTGGATTCCACAGGGTCCTCCAGACTTCTAACCTAGAGGAAACAACTTGCGTTATTTTTGTTTTTCATTGTTTGTTGGAGCTGCTCGTTGTCCTTGCTCTGTCATTTTTTTTTTGAGTTTTTAACTTATCCTAGCCCAAGAAAACTTGAATATAATCATGACCACAAAGAACTCTCTCATGGTGAAATTGAACACAATCTAGTGAGAGAGATATCTTAGGAGTGGACATGCATGTCAGTGCAGCAGTGGGATGTCTTAGTGAATGGGCCACATTATTTTGAAAGGCACTAGATAGAACTTGTTCTAGTACACATGCAATTTAAGCAATTCTAAGCAGTTCATGGTGAAATTTCTGTTTAGCCATATGTAAACATGCAAGTCTATGTAAATAGGAATGCACAAATGTTGTGAGGAAGGCCAGTAATTTTGGATTTATTAATGATGGTTGAAAGAGAGGGGAAAAAAGAGCTGGAGAGATTGTTAGAGCATCTCGAATTTTCAAACTTTTCACATGGAAATCTTATAAAATTTAGTAATTTGAGTTAGAATCATAGTTTTAAAAATTGGTCGGACTAGCTCAGAATCGATTGAGTTGACCGAGCCACACCCCTAGCCCTTCCGATTCGGTAGAAAAATCGATCTGGCGGCTGGTTTGTGACCAACCCAGCCAAGTCGTACACCAACTCGGCCGGCTTGGTCACAAACCAGTCGACTCGGCCGAGCCCAAGCTAAACCGGCCGAACAGCTCCCAGCAGGCCCCGAGCCCCCAAAACTAAAAAAAAACAGAATTCAAACATCCTTTTATCTTGTTGTTATGTTTTTGTTTGTGTATCTAACCCCTCACCATCCTATTTAACCTACCCAACCCCTCTCAATACCTCACATCTATTTCATTGAATTTTAGTGAGCGTCTGTAAGGAATTTGTGAAGAGTTGTGGAGTTGATTTTGGAGCAGCTTTGAGGAGTCTTTTGGGAAAGCTTTGGAGCAGCAGTGAAGAGCTTATTGGGCAAGATTTGGAGCAGCATTAAGAAGTTGGTTTATTGGAGCCACATTGAGGAGGCTAGAGGCTAGAGGTATTTTTTTTTCTCTTCTAAAATATGTCTTTGATTGATTTATTTATTTTGAAAATATGAAAATAGTAATGTAACACCCCTAGTTTATGTTTTCTTTCAAAGCTAGACATTTTAACTTTAATCCTAAGGGGAGTGGACCCAAAATGGATAAGTATTTTATGGATGTAATTAAATATTTCATTTTGAGAAAATGAATAAAATAATTCTGTGCAGATTGACCAAAATGAGAATTATGAGATCACTTGTTAAATCCATGAGGATGGATAAAGGAAAATACTTTCCCCAAAAATCTTTCAAAAATCCTTGAAAGAATTTATTTCCAAATTAGATTTTGAGGAAAATCTAGTTTCCCCAATGATGTGGAAAATAGTTGGGAAGAGGTAAAAAGCTGGGAAAAGTGGAAAGCAGCTTTAAAAGTCCCTAAATAGGGAAGCCTAGGCAACAAGAAGAAGAACATCATGATATTCTGGACGCAGAATTAGAAACAGGCTTTAGGGAGAAAAAGCTTAAATAAGCTATTCTGAACAGATTAGAGGTTGATCTGTTCTGGAGGTGGTCTCAGCTTGGGGGTGAGTTCTAGAGATAGAGGGACTCTACGGTTGGGAGGACTGGTCAATTACCCAAGTGGTATGCTCGCAGTAATTATGAACAATTGAAATTTTAATTGTGATGTGACAAACTGTAGTTACCTATGTATATTTTGTTTTCTGAACTATAGTAGTGTTCCATACATTTACAGAGTTAAGGAGAGATTTAACCCCCCCTCAGTCTGCATGGTTGTAGGAACTAGAAAAATGAGGAAAAACCATCCAGAAGCTCTAAACCAGCCTTTGGTTTAAATCTGGAGATTTCTAGTACCTCATAATTCATAAATTTGTAACTTTAATCTCCTTTTGTTAACAATAGGATTAAAACAGTGGACACTAGAGATAATTGAATTATGTGGGTAGTAAGAAATTTATGAAAATTAATGAGTAAAGTACAAACCTGTAGATTTCCAAAATAGAAATACATGGCTATCTATAAGCTCCATGCTACAGTAAGGAGAGAATTGAAAGAGAATATATTTTAGTGCTTATACAATTTCACCTAATGAAGAGACCTAGATAAATATGATTACCAAATCTGCAAACAATTGTAGTATGAGAAATATATATATATTGAATGTGTGACTAACATCCTTTGTAAAGGGGTGGTCCAAACAGAACAATTATTATAAAATAGGATGAGAATGTGAAATTCCACATAATGCATGCAACTGTAAAATCTGTGAAAGTTGACTCATGTTTCACCCATCAGATCCATATAAATTACTAGTCAAGAGTGTTGACTTAAACAATATAGGTACTGAAACTATTGTACTAGGAAAAAAAAGGTACAAGGGTATAATTGCAGAAACCTTATGGATAACATAAGTGACTATTGTTATGGAACCTCAAACTTAGGATTATACATAGAATCCATTGCTGTGTATATAATGTACGGGAATTCATAGACTCTGTAGGCATGGAAATATCTCATGCACTGAAAGATTTAGACTTGAAAACTCAAACAACAAACAGAGGTTTACATATATTATGCTAGTACAATACGTAGAAAAATAAAATAAGACTAGGAAGCTTATAAATTCCTCCAGTCCAACTTATGCATATAGATGTCTGGGAGAAACAAATTCTATGAGTCTTCATACGAAAATGAAAAACAGTGGTCCATAGATAATAGCATTGATGGGCATGATTTATAGAGGAAAATTGTAAATAAATCAATATATACATATCAGTTCCGAACCCCGTATGGGAGCCAACCTTCAAGAGTTAATAGTAGGAACACATAAATTAATAATTCCGATAATGTTAGCATTAATGCAAAATTATTAACAGTCCTATTGTCTGGCGTACAGAAATTCTACAATAACAACTTTTGCGACAACAGAAGAACATTCGAATTTGTCTGAGCAAGGTTTTGGATAATAATAATATGAGAGTCTGGTCATATGCCGAGTTAGGAGGCGTCGATACCAACCTGAAATCCCAAAATTTAAAAACCCAAGTCAAGTCGCAGAAATTTCAACTCCACCCATTAACACTGAACAAAAACCCTCGACGCTACTCGAACTCGCCTGCAACCAAACAAGAGCAAGATGACGTATCGTTATAATAAAACGATAGGAGAACACCCTACATATAAAATATGTGAAGGGAACATAAAACAATTCTGTTTACCTTGGGAACGGAAGATGTTCTGATCTATGTGACCTGTGTGAAGAACACAGGGTATTGTCAAAAATTTTCACCAAAATGAAGATTGAAACTCCAGAATAATATGGTTCCAATACCACGATGGCTTACCGAAGAGAAATTGGCTACTACGAAGTCGCATAATTCGTAGAATAGAATAGACGACCCTCGCCAAGTCACTAATGACGAAAAAGAGAAATTCCTAGCAAGAACGCGGGGATAATAATGTTAAATGTCAGCATCTGAAAATGAAAATTCTATAACAGCACAGAAAAACGCTGTGAGAGATATATGCAACTATATAAAAGAAATAAAATCCAATGCCACGAGTCCTCGATAGTAAACGGGACTAGAGAAAAAAATGGCGTAAATAACAACTCAGGTCTAATATTGTAACTTGAAGGTATTAACATACATATTAATCATAAAAGCTTCATAGGTTAACATAGCGTAGGGCTCATATGATTATACTTTCCTTGTGAGGCGATGAAAGATGAACACGTTCGCGAAGCCTGGAATAGATAAAGCCTCGCTTCTCCAGCACGCAGAGGCTCGACACCAAGAGTAGAGCAAAAAAAATGAGGGACGAAAGAACAGTGTCGAAATTTAGCTCAAGATTTATACAAATGCCTCCAAAAACCACAACCACGAAACCCTAATGGGATAGGGAAATCTCAGCCGTCCAAATGGCAAAAATTCCAGGGTGAGTCCACGGATCGAATGGACAGAATTGGCATTTAAAACATGGTTGTTCGACATTAAATTGACAATCTATACAATCAATTTCATGGTACCTTTGCTCGTGTTGCGTGGGTTGCATAGGTTCCCGAGTAGTCTCGCGTGGCAATTGCCAATACAAACGTGGATACATACCACTTGAACATGAACGAGATGAAATCCAACACAACTCAACACAAATCAACAGAGAGCCTTACGTAAGTTGACGTGGAGAGTTGATACAACGTTTTAGTTCCCAAACCACATTAAATCGTCTTCGCAAGGACGCAGTACGTGTACTCTGCAGCTAAGGGCGTCCATCTTTACATAAATTGCGACATAAATAACATGTACAAGAAACATATTCGATTGCGCTGACACATGCATTGTGAAAAACTTGGCTACAAATTCATGAACTAGCCATAAGATTGACATATTTATAGATATATCACCATGTGAATAAAATCAAGCCAACATTCATATGTATTGGGTATAGGACGATAGATTCATGGCATGGGAATTTCGTTGCTCATTAAAAACTCGAGAAATGCCATGGCCTACGTGAAAAAAATTAAAGAACACCATTATATACTTAATAGTAAGTGTAATGCCAAATGATTCAATTGTATCAAATCGAACATGAGATGTATGTCTATAGAACAACATTTCATGGGAAGTAGGTTAGGGGTGAAAACCTACTAGGGTTTATAATATAACGACCCTTTATACCAAATTGTTTGGTAATAAAAACAAATGGACATTGATTTTAGACATATTGGTATATTTATACACAATAATCATAGTGGGGAAAGAAATACGATATAACAAGATAGTAATTATAAAAAAAAAAATTATACTATATTCTTTGGCGGAATTATTCTTGAAATTGAGAATGCATGAAAAACAAAAAAAAAATCGTAGGGAGAGTGGGAGACGTTACAGGTAAACATAGTTTTTGATGAAAGAAATGAACATAGAAGGAATAGTCTTTTTTTGTTTTCATTTTCAGATTTAAACCTTTTCTTTCCAAGTCAAAAAATCAGTCCAAAATGGCCCCTAGAATGAAAGATGTTGCTTGGGCATATGCTGAAATGGTTGATGATCAAATGCATTGCAAATTTTGTAAGTGAAAAATTAAGGGGGCTGGAGGGGGCATTCATTTACTAAAACTAAATTTGGCTAGTCTTAGAGGCCAAATTACTCCATGTGACGCACAAAACATTGGGGAAATTATGAATGAGTTGAAATAGCAATTTTAGAAGTTTGAGGAAGATAAAATTAGGTACAAATAAATAGAGGCTGAAACTGGGAGGAAGAGAAATATACAACACATGATGGCTGTCAACCCAAGTTTTGATTATGAGGGTTCTTCATCTATCCCTTGCACTAATGCATCAAACCCATTTCACTATGTTCCTCCCTCTATGGAGTCTATTTGTGAAAAGGGTAAGGGTAAAATGAGAAATAAAGGTAATATCAAAAGCTTTTTCATACCCTCTTCTCCCTCTGATATTGCACATGGTCCTAGTCCTCAAAGTAGAGGTCAAGTGTAGCCTACTTTAGATGCTCATGGGAAAAAAGAATTGAGAGATGTTGCTTATGATTACATTTATAGATGGTGGTATGATGCTGATATTCCCTTCAATGCTACTCGTTCACCATATTATGAACCTATTTTTGATGCCATATATGCTGCTAGAAAGGGCTTCAAAGGCCTTGCTATGCATCAATTAAGAGGATATCTTTCGCAAAAAGAGATTATGTCCATTGATGATTATTTGAAAGAGTTCAAAAACTCATGGGAACATACAGGATGTACCATCATGTCAGATGGATGGACTGATCAGAGGAACTGTACCATCATAAAATTTCTTGTCTCTTACCCATGGGGAACCATGTTTCTAAGATCAGTTGATGCATCTCATAGGGTGAAAGATTCACATTTGTTGTTTCATCTTTTGGATGAGGTCGTTGAAGAGGTGGGGGTGGCAAATTTTTTTCAAATCATCATAGATAATGCCTCTAACTATGTTCTTGCTGGTAAATTGTTAGAGGAAAAACACCCAACCATATTTTGGACCGCATGTGCTGCACATTGCATAGACCTCATGCTTGAGGATATTGGAAAAATACACTCGATCAAGAACACTATAGATCATGCTAAAATCATCACCAAATATATTTACAATCACTCATGGATTCTGAATCTCATGAGAAAACACGTAGGGGACAAGGAAATTATTAGGCCTGCCATCACTAGATTTGCAACACATTTTTTGACATTTCAATCTATGCTTGCCCAACATAGAAATTTGCAGAAGTTGTTTTCTAGTGATGAATGGAATGAATGTCAGTGGGCTCACAAACAGGATGGCAAATATGTGAAAGGGAAAGTCAATGAAGAAATATTTTGGAAAAAGGTAGAAGATATTGTGAAAGTTGTTGAGCCACTGGTTAAGGTGTTGCACTTGGTGGATGGGGAAATATTTACTACGGGTTTCATTTATGAGACAATGGATCAAGAAAAGGAGAAAATAAGGGAAGTATAGAAGGACAGAGCGGGTAAGTATAGGCCCATTTTGGAAATCATTGATAAGAGATGGAACAATCAACTCCATCACCCTATACATGCAGTTGGGTATTTTATGAACCCAAGGTATCATTATAAAGCTCAGAAAACAAGGGCTTTGATTGGGGAGGTTAGAGATGGATTGATTGACTGAATTGATGGCATGATCCCCATAGAGAGTGACCAATTGAACATACACAATCAGATCATTGTGTTTATCCAAGCCACAAGTACTTTTAGTAAGAACCTTGCAAGGATTGCAAGGGAATCCGATGAGCCAAGTAAACAAAGAATTTCAATTTTCAAATTCATATTTTATTATTTTGTATAATTGTTTATAATTTCAATTTCAAAGCTGGATATAAATTGTTGAACTAACTGAAACTTATTTTTTTCAGCACAATGGTGGGAGGCGTTTGGTAGCCATTATCTTTAATTTTACAGGTTTGCAATCTACATTTTGAGTCAAACTTGCAGCGCTTTTGGGTGTGAGCGCAATTGTTCTATATTTGAGAGGATTCACAGAAAGAAGGAAACCATTTAGAGAAAAAACATTTAAATGATCTAGTGTATGTCCAGTACAACCTCCGACTAAGACACAACCAATTTCTTAACAAAGGAATTAATTCATGTCCCATTGTGTTGGAGGATATTCATCCAACATCAGATTGGGTAGTGGAGACTTGTCCACCAGAGTTTGACTCTGATGAGGATATTGGTGTGGGGATGAACTTCGATACATAGGTAGAGGTTATGCTTAATGCAGATCCGCTAGTAGCAGACCCAGTTCCAGGCCCTCTAGTTGCAGGTGTAGGCACTTCCGCTATTCAGCCACGACGAAGGAGCATAACTCACGAGTCTATCTCAGGGTGGTAGGGCTATAGTTCCAGTTTAGGATTTTTATTCAGAGGAGGAGCGAGTGGTTCTCCCCTCTGGTTTAGAGTTTGAGGAAGAGGACATTTGCTTGTCAGATGTCTAACAGTAGTGATTATTCATGTTTTGTTGTGGAGGACATTTACAACCTCCTCGTTTATTTTATTTTATTTTTTTTAATTTTTTTTAATTTTTATCTGTATATCATCCTCATGTATTGGAAAGTGCACTGGGTGTGATTTTGATATAATGGATATATTCATGAGCCCACTTTGAACATATGTTGTCTTTTGTCTATATTGTAATGCTTTGTGTTTGGAAACATGAATAAAAATATTTAAAATTATGTTTTTTTACAAAAAAAATAATATTAATGTATTTTTTACTAAAAGCGAGTCATTGAAACTGAACCAGCCGAGTCGATACCAAGTCGAAGTCAGAGTCGGAGCTGACCCTACGTTGAATCGGAACCTAAGTCCGATTTTATAAACACTGGTTAGAATTGGTGTTTTACTTGGGATCATGTTTTTTATATTTTGTTTTCACTGTTTCAAATATGCACAAGGGAAATGAGTGACTCCTAATTTTGAGGAAGTTCTCCTAGCAGTTTTATGATAAACACATTTTTAACAAGGTTGCATTTCTGCTAAAGGTGAGCATGTTTTGTATCTTGTAGTCATTTTATCTTTTCTTGTTTGTCTATTTCATTGGTTATGGTTGGGATGATACTTTTGTGTATTCCACTGATTATGTTTCTTTGGTATGAAGATTTTGTAATTTTAGTTAACCATTGCGTTATAATTTTATTTTAAGATTTATTTTTTAACCATGACCTTTTATCTAGGAATTTTATCTCTATTCCAGTTCTTATAGGTGTAAAATGTTCTCTGGAATTTTATAGTTATGGATGAAATGCATTATTTTTTAGTTTAAAAATTACTTCAAAACAGAAAAAAAACATTTTTAATATGGAAATAAAGAAAATATATCATTATATATTGAGCTTATATTTAGAATGCCTCTGCAATCCTGATGTCACTAAAGAAATAATTGCCCCATGAATGTCAGTTCTTTGTGGAATGTTAGGTAATGAATCCTCCCTAGGGCCATATAAAGTAATATATTTATATTATTTATTTTAGTATAATTTCCAATAATTTTAGGAGATGCAATGAAATTATGGTAGATAGAGAAAATTTAGACATTTAAAATATTATAATTTAATAATATAAAAATAACGTAAATACTTAAAATATTATACTTTAATAATATGTAAGTAAATATATTTTTTTATTTTATTGTACAATTTTATATTTTAAAAATGACTAAAAATTATATTTACGAATATTTTTAAAAATAACAGTTGTTTGTGTTATTTTTTAAAATATTGTTATAAGACGGGCAACCGACTTGTCAATTTCTGTCGTTTTACGTTCACTGCACCAAACTAAGCTGACTTGTTAAGTTTTGTTGTGTTATGTTCTTTACACCAAAATCAATATGGTTTGTTGATTGTGAATTTCTTTTTTAAATGCTACATGTCATTTATTTATTGGATATCTCCCAAATAAGCAAAGCATAAGTAAGGGGGTGAAATAGAGAGGACACAACTTACTTCTACTGGAAGGTAATGTAATTCTTGAAATTTGTAATTTTTCATTTTGGAGTTGTTCCACAAAAAAAAAAAAGTTAATTTTCAAAAAGAAAATTAAATAAAAACTATTCGTTATTTCTGGAATTTTGAAGGCTTACTATTTTATTTTTACAAAAGCATCTTCAAAATACAGCATAATGTAACTTTTTCGTTTCCATTAGGATGAACCATCGCAGTCACATAGATAGAAAAATTCCAAAAACTCCAAGGGACTATTAATTTATTTTTATAAAACGAAACATGCTCTGAATGGTTCTCCATGAGATTTTTTTTCCCTCAAAAAGTTACTTTCCATGATGGAATATGCTTTGAATGGTTCTCCATGAGATTTTTTTTTCCTCGATAAGTTACTTTCCACGATGGAATAATGGATACAATGCAGTCATAGGATTGCATAGATATGGAAAGTGAAAGCTTATGGAAATTTGTGTTTTAATTATTGGATGGATATACATGACACCGAACATTTTGGCTAGGGGATCAATATGTGTAACTCACCACACAGAAGAAAAGTATTTAATAGAGTTATCGAGACTATGTATTCACCAAAAAAAATCCCTCATTCCGTGGCTTAAATTCCACAATTACTTGCCCATTTTTATCTAAATTCATAGATATTTATTGGCGAGAGGATCTTTTCAGTTCTTCTATATCTTCGGTGTATTCTTGCACCTTTAGGGGCAACTGCTAGTCAATAATAATTGGTCAAAGGCGTCGACAATGACTATTGTATTTGAAAGAATATCCTTCATCTAAGATGAATATCGACCACTAAGAAAATATATTTAAATTTAAATATTATTCTCTTTGCCAACTGTTAAAATAAAAATGTATTAATAAATACTTTAATCCATGATGTAACCAGTTTGAAATGAGAGCCACACGGTTTTTAACACCCTCCTCGTCCGATCAACTGTGTGCTCCATTGATTTTTACAAAAAATATTGAAATGAATGCCACGCGGTTCATTAACGCCCTCCTTGTCCATTCGATGTTGTTAGAAAAGTATATATTATCTAGAGAAATGGAACACATAAAAATATGTGGAAATACATAAATAGAAAACATATAAAACAAGAGAGACACAAATATATGTGGTTCACCCAACTTCGGCTACGTTCACGAGAAACATCCACTCCTCCTTTTATATTATCTGGCAAAATGAAAAGACACAACCTACAGCAGATCCACTGTAATATCCTCTACTCTGTCATGCAGTTCCTATTTCTCTTTCTCTCTCATAATACACACACCACCGACAACCACAATAATATTTCGTCATGAACCAAGGGGTTGGTTATAGGGAAAAAAACACTAAATTAAACATAACTTATACTATTAGATCATCCGCCTAATTAACCGCCCAAATTGACTATGAAATTACAATATTTTAAAATGCAATTTTACATCTATTTTTAGCTTTACGAATGGGGCCCCTTAACCCCACTCGGGGACCGCTCGTCATCACACCCCTATTGGAGGGACAGGGCCCCGTGGATTATACATCCGTCTGAAACAAAAACCTCTAAATCAATATAATAATCAGGCTCCACACCTAACAAATTGATCACGCTCCTTGTCCCTGTCACCGTCCCCGTCCCGCAACCGTTTCGTCATTCTTCTCTCGACGGTGGTGATTAGTGTGTTCACTTTTTCTTGGATGTTTAGTTATCGCTATAGTTCATTCAATGCTTAGATCGGGTCTGTAATGCTGTATATGTATTCTTCCTCTTTGTTTTAACATTGTACATGTATTCTGCCTCTCTATTTTAAGTTTCATTAACACTAGATGCTTGCTTTTCTTGAGCTTTTCATGAAATAAATGTTGGTTTTAAGACTTTGTTTTATGTGTTTGTCTAAAGCGGAGGATACGAAGCAGGGATTTTGGTGTAATCGGCCTATCAATTATAAATCTTGAAGTCTATGTTGTGGTTTTAAAGATAGTGATTAAAGGCTAGGTTATGATCTTTGTATAATGTAGGTATATAGTTTAGTGAAGGTATGGCACGGGATTCGATCTGCACCCACCCAAAATATTTTAGATAAGCATTTTTTATCGTAATTATGCCAATGAGAAGTCATTTCTGTGATATTTATAATGTCTCTATGACCTTATCTTTCTGGGTGAGCTTGTAGGCAGGTCAATTATTAATGATAATTTTTTCTTCCTTTGCGGGAGCGTTGTACAAGACGGTTTTTACTGCGGTGCCTCTCGATTTTGTGTCTTCTTGCTTCTTGTGGATGGATGCACAGGTTCTGTAATATTTTGTCGCCCATGACGCTGTTTTTTCTTTAATCATTAATCATTTTCTGACACAAAGACTCAATATCAAAGTAATCGCTAGGGGTTTTAGGAAAAAACAGATGAAGCGTAGCAAGCAATTTGTTTCTAGCATAAGTCTTCTACAACTGTATATACTGGTGGGCTATTTTGATTATTGTTTCGCTATCCAAGCATCTGAAATGTTCCAATTTCTTCTAATATTGACAACGAGGGGTATTCATTTAAATAAAAGAATCATTACTCTGAAATAATAAGGCTTAAAACATAGATGCACAAACACTCACGGATTCATTATTTTCTATTTTCATGATTCACTTGCTAAGTCACTATTATTCAATATTCGGGCATCTAGATAACATGATATCGAACATGAGTTTCGCAAAGCGTAACATTAATCCAAGTATTCATTGGAGATTTTTCTAAAAGACATGGTTTGGAATTTATCTAAAAGATTCAAGCTTTGTTTGCAATTCCATAAGTCTTTTACTTTGTAATTTTTATGTGTTTCAGAATTTATCTAAAATATATGTTTCTAGAATTGAAAATTCTAGAATAAGTTTAGTTTAAATTTTTGGATTGAAAAATGATTTAATTATATTTTAGTTATTATCGAAAAGTCTCTCATCAATCAAATTATATGATATTTGTTAGCAAAATTTATGTGCATTAATATTAACGCATTGCCATTCTCTTTTGAAAATTACTTATGTGAAAAATGGTTTCTCCACAAATTAGTAGAGATGTCAAATTTGATGTGTTTGAATTGTTATGATTATATTAAACTTCCAAATGTTGAGATTTTCTGTTTTAAATAAAATAGGCAAAAATCTTAGTGTGTGACAACAATAGGAATTTGTTGCTAGATTAGCTCCAGGTTGTTGGGAGAGAGTTAATGCATCCTAAATATGATGTGAGAGGATTTATGAGGGAGTTAGATTCTCCTTATTATAAAACAGGTATCCATACGGATGGTTTGAGAGGGTGTGAGAGTTTGTAATCTTCTGTTTGATTAATAAAGAATTGCCGATGCCTATGTTGTGTGGACGTAGCCTAGATTGGTTGGGTGAACCACATTAAACCTCTGTGTCTTATGTGCATGATTTATTTGCTGTGTATATGTGTTTTGTCTGCTGTGCAATTTTGGCTCTAACAAGTGGTATCAGAGCATGTTGGAGGCGTGGCGCAGCGGAGGAGTGGCGTTTGTGCATTGCTTGGTGTTGCGTTAAACCGTGGCAGTGGAGGACCTGTGTATGCCAAAAGAATCAGCGCTGTGAAGCTGACGCTGTGGGCCTGTTGAGAGGCCGTGAGGCCAGTGTTTAGATGAGCAACGCGTTGAACGACGTTGATGACCAAAGCCGAGAGTCCGTTGACTGTGATTCGAGTGATAACTTTGCTCCGCGTGGGAAGTTGACGTGACCGAGCCACATATTCAGTATTTAAAATTTTTTTAATGGTTACGTGGGTTAGTTTTCTGTCCTCACATTAAAATATTGGCATGGCGGCGTTGAAATACAGAGCGGCATGACAACGTTGAAATTTAAGTCGATATGCAGTCCTGGTTTATGCCTTTGAACGCCATTTATAAATCTGACAGTCTGACAGTCTTGTGCCATTTTTTGAACCATCCACCAAAGAACACGTAGTGATATATACCTGGACACGCAGAATGTGTGGCGGTGGAGGACCTGCGCATGCCGAGAGCGTTGAGCTGGAGCTGGAACTGCGTTCTGTACCTATTTTGAAACGCTGCCATATCTCAAGGTTCATACAAATCGATTTTTCATTTACAATGTTTTAAAAAGAAAAAACAGAACACAAATCGATTAAGTTAACATATCGATATCAATATTTAAATGTTTTTTGTTTTTTAAATCGATTTATGTATATCGATTTAATAAAAGGTCAATTGTTTTGTGATTTAAAAAAAGAAAAAAACGATTTGTAATTTTTTTTTAAATACCATTTGCATATGCTATGAAAGCAAATGCATATAAGTGCATATGGCAGAAATTTGTATGTGAAATACAAAGGGCAGATATTTGTTTGTTTTTTTAAAGGCAAAGGCATTTTTTAAACAAACTTCTTTATTTAAAAAGTTGGATTTGGAGATTCTTTGTTTTAAACAAGATGGCGAAAACTCAAAATGCCCGATTTGAAATTGAGAAGTTCAATGGCAAAAATAACTTCGAGAACTGGAAGGTAAAGATGCATGATCTCCTGGTACAACAAGGCGTGGCGAAAGCGCTGTTGGGGAAAAGAAAAAAGCCTTCTTCATTTGGAGGATGAATGGGATGAGTTGGATAATGAGAGCTAAACATGATTTAGTTTATGCGGCGGATGACGTTGCATTTCAGCATTATGTCGAGAGAGAAGACCGCAGCGAGGGCGCAGGTGAAGCTTGTGAAGGCCTCTGCATGGCCAAAATATTGGCGTAATCAGTTCTCCTGACGTGACTTTATGGTTTGTGGATGAAGGAAGGTACCTCGATTACTGACCATCTGAATGTTTTCAATACTCTATTGGTACAATTACAAAGTCTAGATGTAAAATTTGATTAAGAGGATAAGGCAATAACTCTATTGTGTTCATTGCTCGAATCGTGGGATCACTTTGTTAATTCCATAAGCTTTAGTACTACAGACATCCTTGAGTTTGACGATGTGGTTGGAGCCTTGTTGTCTGAGGATACGAGGAAGAGGTCGAATGCAGACACCTCTACATCAGAGGCAATGATGGCCAGAGGTCCCTCAAGAGAGAGACACTCCGGGGGTAAGCATAGCAACTCTCGTTCAAAGTCTAAAGGGAAGAAGAGCAAAGTAAAGTGCTGGTTTTGTGGAAAATCAGGGCATTTGAAGAAGGACTGCTGGAAGCGACAACATCAAACTTCAAAAGCAGATTCTTCGATAGAGAAGAAGGAGGCAAATGCGACAGATACAGGTTCGGCATGTGGTTCAGGTATGAGCGACGAAGTGTTATCAGTATGCATTAATATGTCAAATACGGTGGCATTGGTTGTTAGATTGGGGTGCATCAAACCACATGTGTATTCATAGAGAATGGTTTAAGACGTATAGATCAGTAAATGATGGAGTCGTGTACATGGGTAATGATGTCACATCTAATATTGTTGGGATCGGAAGTATACAACTGCAAATGTTTGATGGCACAACTAGAATATTAACAGATGTGAGACATGTTCCAGAATCAAGGAAAAATCTAATTTCTTTAGGAGCATTGGATACAAATGGATATAAAACTGTAATTCAAGGTGGAGTTATGAAAATCTATAAAGGTATTTTACTAGTAATGAAAGCTAAGAAAGTAGGAAATCTGTTCCAGTTAGAAGGAAGAACAGGGTCAGTTCATGTGTCTACGGTGTCTGAATATGAAAGTAGTTCCATTCGCCTATGGCATCAAAGGTTGGGCCATATGAGCGAAAGAGGGTTGAAAATTTTGGCTGATCGAAGTTGCTTCCAAATCTAAAGGAAGTGGAAAGTTAGATTTATAAGCATTGTATGTTTGGAAAGGAAACAAAGTAAACAAAAGTTTAAAATAGGCAAACATACTAGTAAAGGGATACTTGATTATATTCATTCAGATGTTTGGGGTCCACCCCCTACAGCCTCATATGGTGGCTCGTCATATTTTGTGTCGTTCATTGGTGACTTTTCTAGGAAAGTGTGGGTCTACATGATGAAAAAGAAGTCGGATGTTTTTACAATTTTCAAACAGTTTAGAGCATTGGTAGAAAATATCACTGATAGAACTATAAAGTGTTTAAGAACTGACAACGGTGGTGAGTTTACCTCCCAGGAGTTTGAAAACTATTGCAAGGATGCATGGATCAAGAGACATAAGACCACTGTTTATACTCCTCAGCAAAATGGAGTTCTTGCGAGCCGCATGAGCAGGACTCTTGGGAGCGAGGAGTATGCTGAGTAACGGCGGGTTGCAAAAGGAGTTGTGGACGACGATGGTACCGGCTTGTTATGTGATAAGCCGGTCTCCGTCAGCAGCAATGGGCGCAAGATTATGAGGGTAGTGGAAAGGAACCCTTTGTGACTATTCTAAACTCGGAGTGTTTGGTTGTGATGCATATGCTCTAGTGCCTAAGCTTGTCGGCGAACTAGAAAGGTTAGATCCAAGTCTAAAAGGTATATCTTTGTTGGGTATGGTGTTGGAACAAAGGGATATAGATTGGGATCTCACACCGCTTAAAATCATGATCAACAGAGATGTAAGTTTAATGAATCCTCTCTTGTACGATTAGATGTAGATAGAAAGATAGTAAATTGAAACGGGATGATGTATTTGATTTTCAGCACATTCGGTTTGGCAATGAGTTGTAATGAATCGTCATGATGACCATAGTTCAAATACTAGTCATGAACAGGTTTCAGAATCAGAACATGAACAGGGTTCAGGTTTAGATCATGAACAGGTCTCAGATACTGATCGGAAAGAAGTTCCTACAGATGGTAGTCAACCAGAAACATCCTTAAGGAGGTCGACAAGAATCAAACGGCCACCGAGAAGGTATGATGATTATGTTACTTCAGTTTCATTTTCTTCTAATGACAATGAACCTCTGTGCTATCAGGAAGCAATAGAAGGTTCGAATAGTGACAAGTGGAAAGCAGCGATGAAGGACGAAATGATGGCCTTGAGTAAGAACGACACATGGGATCTGGTTGAGCTTCCGAAAGACAGGAAAACTGTGGGGTGTAAATGGGTTTTCAAGCTGCAACAGGGTGTGAATGATATAGAGGACAGGTACAAAGCGTGACTGGTTGCAAAAGGGTTCTCTCAGAAAGCCGGTATTGACTTTCATGAGATTTTTGCACCAGTGGTTAAAATTGTTTCAATTAGAATTGTGTTAGCACTAGTGGCTTTGCTTGATTTAGAGTTGCAGCAATTAGATGTTAAGACTGCATTTCTACATGGAGACTTAGATGAGGAAATTTATATGGAACAACCGAAAGGGTTTGGTCAGCATCGCAATAAGAAATTTGTCTGCAGGCTCAAGAAGTCATTATATGGCCTGAAGCAGTCGCCTCGGCAGTGGTATAAGAAGATTGATTCTTTCATGTTGAGTCAGAAATATGTTAGAAGTGAATATGATCATTGTGTTTATTTTAAGCAATTGAAAAATGGCATATTCATTATCATAGTATTGTATGTTGACGATATGCTTTTAGCAAGCAAAAGAATAGAAGAAATCAACAGATTAAAGGCTCAGATGGCAAGGACATTTGATATGAAAGATCTAGGAGCAGCAAGACAGATTTTGGGCATGGAAGTTCTCTTAGGAGGCAGGTATTAGTAAAGTTTGTGGCTATCACAACGAAGTATATTGAAGATGCTTTTTTTTTTCAGCGCGAACAATGTGGAAGCTGTGTATCGAGTTCCTTTAGCTTGTTTAAGCACATTTTAGGTTTATGTCCCTAATACGAGATGAAGAAAAGGATTATATGTCTAAGATTCCATATACCAATGTAGTAGGATGTTTGATGTATCGATGGTGTGCCCTCGACCGGATATTTCACATACGATTGGGGTTGTCGCGAGTACATAGCCGTCCGGGTAAGGGCTCTTGATCGACGGTGAAATGGGTGTCGGTATTTAAGAGGCCTGAAGTAGTTATTGTATCACTTACAAATGAGTAGTGAATTTGTTTGCGGGTATGTTGATTACGATTTTGCAGGTGATTTGGATAAGAGAAGGTCAACTTCAGGATATGTCTTTACTCTTGCAGGTGGAGCTATTAGCTAGATGTCAAAGCTACAAAACATTGTTGCTTTATCCACTACAGAAGCAGAATACATAGCTGCTTCACATGCTTACAAAGAAGCGGTTTGGTTGAAAGGTTTGTTTGGTGAGTTTGGTAGGTTGCAGGACAACATCAAGTTATTTTGTGATAGTCAAAGTGCAATTCACTTGGCTAAAATCTGGCCTATCATAGTAAATCAAATCATATACCTATAAAATACCATTTTGTAAGACAGGTTATTACTGAAAGGGGAGTCTCTCTTGAAAAGGTGCATACAAAGGAAAACTGTGCAGACATGTTCACTAAACCAGTTTTGTTAGAGAAGCTACGTTGGTGTGTGGCTTCTCTTGGCTTGCAGAAAAGATAAAATAATAAACAAACAGGGCATCAGGCTAATTGTTGTCAAGGTGGAGATTGTTGAGATTTTCTATTTTAAATAAAATAGGCAAAAATCTCAGTGTGTGACAACAATAGGAATTTGTTGCTAGATTAGCTCCAGGTTGTTGGGAGAGAGTTAATGCATCCTAAATATGATGTGAGAGGATTTATGAGGCAGTTAGATTCTCTTTACTATGAAACAGGTATCCATACGGATGGTTTGAGAGGGTGTGAGAGTTTGTAATATCATGTTTGATTAATAAAGAATTGCCGATGCCTATGTTGTGTGGACGTAGCCCAGATTGGTTGGGTGAACCACGTTAAACCTCTGTGTCTTATGTGCATGATTTATTTGCTGTGTATATGTGTTTTGTCTGCTGTGCAATTTTGGCTCTAACACCAAATTATATAATTTCTTGCAAATAATAATAAATACTTCCGTTAAGATACACATTCATCCACCCACTCTCTTCCATTAAGATACACATTCATGCACCCACTCTCTTCCATGACAACAGGGGAAAGCTCCAAAAAAAGAGAGCTCTTATACATCGTGATAAATCAACCCATACAGTTAGAAAATCACTCAATGATGTTGGGCAATAGTCATCTAGAACGACAAGAAATGCAATAACTATGAGACTCGATCAATTCAGTAGCCAAACTTTGTTAGTTATTGAAAGTCTTTAAAATTTTGATCTCGAAGTAGCCCAAGCAGTTGCTAAAAATAATTACTTTCTCATGATTTATATAAAATTGAGAAAAATAATAATAAAATATATAATAAAACTATTAATAATATCTTTAGTTTTTAGAGTTCTTGTTTTTCATTTTTAAAAATTTACTCAAAAGTTAAATTGTTAATATTATTATTTAATAAAGATTAACAATAAAATTTAAATTTTACACTTTTTTTATTGAAAATTATTTAAAATTTAATTAGTAATTTATTAAGTTTTGAATTATATTTAATATAGTACAATTGTATAATAATATTAATAATAATAATAATACTTAAATTAATTATGGTCAATAATATTAAAATCATGCATGGTCAATATGAAAATCAATCATGGTCAATAATTATGGTCACATTGTGACAAATATTATCTCAAGGTCTAACATCATATTTTAACAACCATAGTCCAATATAGGAAATTGTGACAAAGATTGTCTCAATATGAAAACTAACCATGGTCAAGCATGGTCCACCGTCTCATTGTGACAAAGATTGTCTTCATATGAAAATAAAGCATGTCCAATGAAGGTCAACCATGGTAAATAATGTTCTACATTAGTCAAATATGGTCAATTGTGGTGAATCATGGTTAACCATGGTCAACAATGGTCCAACGTCACATTGTGACAAATATTGTCTCAATATGAAAATCAACCATGATCAAACTTGGTTAACTACGATCCAATGTCACAATGTGACACATATTGTCTCAATATAAAAATCAATAATTGTTAACCATGGTCAATCATGGTCGATAATCATGGTCATTGTGACAAAGATTGTCACTTAGTCAAGCGTCACATTGTAATAACAATGGTTAACCATGGTCCAACGTCGCATTGTGGCAAATATTGTTTCAATATAAAATCAACAATGTCCAACCATGGTCAACCATGATCCAACATCGCATTGTGACAAAGACTGCCTCAATATGAAAATCAATCATGGCCAACCATGATCCAACATCAAATTGTTACAAATATTATGTCAATATGAAAACCAATCATGATCAAGCATGGTCAACCTTATTTATTTTAGGATTTATAATGTTTATCTTATGGGGTATTACCATGGGTTTATAATATTAATCCCCTAGGTTTATACTATTAATCACTTGGGTCTAGTATTATTCCCTTGTGCTTTTAGTTCTAATCCCTTGGATTTATTACTCCCTTGGATTTATAGTATGAACCTCTTGGTTTTATTAAGGTTTCATATTCGTAGGGTATAATATTATTGAGATAGGGTTTAAAATATTAATCCTAGTGTTTAATATAAATCAGTTGTGTTTATAATCATTTTCAACAATGGTGTACCATAGTCCAACATGACATTGTGTCAAATATAGTCTCAATATGAAAATCAACCATGATCAACTATTATCAACCATTGCCAACCATCGTCAACATGGTTTATAATATTTATCTTAGTGTTTATATACCTTGGGTTTATAATATCAATCCCTTCAGTTTAATATTATTCCCTTGTGTTTAATTAATTAATTATTATTTTTAATAATTTTTTATTTAAATATTAATATTATTAATTATTAATTAACATTTATTAATTAGATAAATGTCTTTCATATTAATCACATCATTAGGATTTGGTCGACGTTTCGAACCATAGAATGTGGTTCATCCTCAGGACAAGGTGAAGAAAGAAACAGATCGCATTGAATAAATAGTAGGGATGCATCATTGCCTAGAAAGTGTTGTTGAAACTAGCCCTTAGAAATTAGCCGTTACTTGACTAGTTAGTTAATAGGATAAAATATTAATATTTTTTAAGATTTTTAGGGAGATTTAATCAAGAATAATTTAGAATTTGATAGTTTAATAAAATGATTAAATTCTAGTTATTATAAGTGAAGAAGGGGAGGGTAAATCTTAAAATTTTAGGATTTAAATTTTAAATATTTAAGAGATAATATTAGAAGTTAATAAATAAATAAAAATAAAATATATATAAATAAATAAATAATAAAAATAAAAATAAAAATAAATAAACAAATGAAAAATATAAAAAAATTATAATATTAAGCCTAGCTAGACGTTGGAAAGTTAGCTAGTTGAGAATTAAAATAATTTTTATTTTCATTTTTATTTTTTTCTTGGGAATTTTTTTTAAATGAATAAAGAAAATTAATGAATGAATTAGGTAAAAATATAGAAATAAAAACAAAAAAAAAACAAAAAAACTACTTAGCGAGGGTCGGGGCCCAACTCTTACTTAATTTCCAACCATCATCACAGTTGAGATTCTTAGAATTTCATTCAATTTCGATCGCCACCCTCAATTTCCTTTTGTGGAAGTGATATATTTTCGCCAAAACTTTGGAATCCTCAATACAAATATGGTGACATGATTTTTCCACATGCTCAGCAAGAGCTGAGGTACGAGATTGATTATGTTTAATTTCTGCAGCATGCTCCTGGATTCTTTGCCTAATGGATCAACCTGTTTCAACAAGTTCCATATTCCGTTTATCCAGGGGAAAACGAACAAAATTTCCCATGTCCTTAGAAGAAATAATATCTCTGCTTCTTTCAAACCTCTATGCACTATTAGAAATTCTCTTGGGTCTGTTAAGGACCCTACCGATCCTAAGGACATGAAAGGGGTTTACATGATTCCCTATTCATGTGGTACTCCCTATATTGGTGAAACCCATTAGGCAAAGAATCTGGGAACATGTTGTGGATATTAAACATAATCGGTGTCGTACCTTACCTCTTCCTGAGCATGTGGAAAAAACCTGTCACCATGTTTGTATTGAGGATTCTAAAGTTGTTGCGAAAGTAGATCACTTTCACCATAGGAAATTAAGGGAGGTAATTGAAATTTAATGACATGCTAAGAATGTCAACCGTGATGATCGTTGGAAATTAAGTAAGAGCTCGGTTCTGTCTCTCACTAGGTAGTTTTTATTTTTTGTATATATATATATATACCTCATTAATTCATTTATGATATATTCTTACCTAATTAACTCATTAATTTTATTTATTTATTTATTTATTTATTTTTTTTATTCATTTAAATTTTTTCCCCTAATAATAATAAAAAAATAATTCTCAACTATCTAACTTTCTAATGTCTAGCTAGGCTTAATATTATAATTTTATATATTTTTCATTTATTTATTTATTTTATTTATTTATTTATTTAATTTCTTAATTATTTATTTATTTATTTATTAACTTGTAATATTATCTCTTAAATACTTAAAATTTAAATCCTAAAATTTTAAGATTTACCCTCCGCATCTTCGCTTATAATAACTAAAATTTAATTATTTTATTAAATTATCAAATTCTAAATTATTCTTGGTTAACTTTCCCTAAAAATCTTAAAAACTATTAATATTTTATCCTATTAACTAACTAGTCAAGTAACGGCTAGTTTCAACAACGTTTTCTGGGCAATGATGCATCCCTACTATGTATTCAATGTGGTCTGTTTCTTTCTTCACCTTGTCGTGAGGATGAACCACATTATATGGTTCGAAACATTGACAAAATCATAATGATGTGATTAATCCGAAAGACATTTATCTACATTATGGATCACAAAAGTCTTAGATATAAAATTACTAATTAATAATCAATAATCAATAATTATTATTAATATTAATTAATTAGTCAATAATTATATTCAATTTAATCAATAATATTCATAATCATTATTAATTAGTAATAAGAATAATTATTTTAAACCGATCATAATTATAATTAATATAAATTATTAATTATTATTAACATAAATTATTAATTATTATTAATAATAATGTTTTAGTTATTATTAATTATGATTAACAACAATTAATAGTAATAATAATAATAATTTTTTTTAATAATTTTGTTTGCAAAATTGTTTTTTTTTTTTTTCTAAGTTAGAGTAATCTATTAACAGTGGAAAATATAGTACATCTGGCTAAGGCCATAACAGTGCCTACGGGGTGGCAATTTTAGCTGACAGAGACTAGTTTTTGGCTGCCCTACTAGAGGGAAACCAGCCTGAGGAACGACCAACTGAAAAACCAATTGAAAAAATCCCACGCAGGGGATCGGACTGGAATGTCTTTGACTAAAAACTAGGAGCATAGACATTTTGTAGCTGTAACATTGGACCATAACAGTACTGGACCGCTGTAAAGAATGAGACTGGTCATAAACAAAAAATGGTCCAGAGTTGAAGTAAACATTAAAACAACCAAACACTCCCTTAGAGAGGGCAGAGAAAAAACATAAAAGACAAGAGAAGAGGGCCGAATTACTCATCAGGAGCAACCTCCTTGATCCTGCATCCGTATTCTTCAGTTTTGCCTTGAGCATGGGAGAGGTCAGCGGTGTTGTGGACAGCTGGAGGAGTTTCTTGGACATTTGCCTGAACGCGTCCTGAGTCTTCCTGCAAAAACTCCCTGGTCTCGGAAGGCTGACCCCTCGATTCCTGCTGTACTGCTTCCAAATGTTCGTTATCAACAGGAGCATGCTCGTCTGGCGAATTCTCAGGCAGGGGCTCCTCCAGGAAGACAACAGAGATGGCCACCGTTACTATTGGTCTGTTGAGAGCACAATCAAATGAGAAGAGGGCCGTGTGGGACTGAGTAGGCAACGCATCACCTGAAGGCGAGTCAAGCCTGCGACCTGAGTGGAGCAAGCGCCCACGGAAGAGGCGAGGGAGGCCGCCTGAGGGCGCAGAAGTATCTGACGGAGAAGAGGAAATGGATGGCGTATGCCTTCTAGCCGAACGAGAAGACCCCCTCTTGCACCGCATCCTCTGCTGTAGCCTTGGCATTTTTGCAACTGTTAAGGAGCTAGAACGCTGAAGCGACTGAGTATTGATGGGGTTTGGCTCAGGTGGAGTGCCCAGAACCACTGTTGCAGACAAGCAAGAGCCTGCTATTGAAATGTGCAGACTGTCAGCGGGCTCCAAGCAACAGGTATGGCGACTGCGCTTCCTAGTGGTGGTGCGCACTCTGGCTCTATCTTGAATTGAATTACACAACGAATGCATTGGCGTAGGGGCGAGCGGCTCCATTGCATATAACACCCCGTTCCTGCAACCATCCAACCTCCGCATTGAATGACCAGGCCTGAAAATCCTATGCGAAATGATGTTGCAGCAGTCGAGGCTGCCTCGAATATAAGCTTCTATGATGAGAATCGACTCCATATCAAACGCCATAAAGAGCATACGAGGGCATTAAATGCGATCAGGTGGGCGCAAAGGTTCCGTGAGGGAAGGCATGTGGCCTCCCGTCTGATTGCCTGGCGTCCAATCGCTCGCATTAACGACACTTGCACTCGCATCCGGGGGATTCGCCTCATCCTGTATTAGATTGTGGCAATTCCTCTTGTGATCCTCATTCTGGATTATGTCCAGCATCCCTGTTCTGAGATTGCTTTCACAGTCAACCCCTAGATTGGCTAGTAAGTCCACTACCTTGTTGCCTTCTCTTCGGGTATGCTTGAATAGGAGAGCCCGATTTTCCTGAAGCCATCTTCCCATAGTTTCCAATCGAGCCTCCAGTCGCCAGCTGTTGGTGATTTTGCGTGCCTAGGCCCCATTAAGAAGTTGTGCCTCTATATTGATGAGGATCTGTGAATCTCCTTCAATCTCAATAGGAAGCAACCCCGCCTGCTGAGATAGAAGAAGGCCTTGCCATAATCCTTCCAGCTCCGCCGAGTTGTTTGTATCCCAACCAATACTTCCCATGTAAACAACCAGAGGTGTGCCAACATGATTCTTTATGATGCCCCCAAAGCCCGCTTTGCCTGGATTTCCTTTTGAGGCACCATCAAAGTTAAGCTTATAGGTATTCCTAGGGGGGGGAGTCCAAGTGTGATTGACTCTGTCAATGTTGGGGCCTGTATGCTTCTGAGTGTTGGTTTGAATTTTGAGTCCCCAGTTCTCCCATATGGCCTTTTCCTTGGTTAGAGTGGGGAAATCCTCGATGCTCCAGGACTGCAAGTCTAGAGTTTCCATGAGATTGAGACAGTAATTACTCCAGATGATGTGTGTCGAGGTCCTCTGATCCTTAAAAATGCGCTTGTTTCTCTCTTTCCAAATGGTCCAAAGGAGAAGGCCTGGGATGATTCTCCAGAGATGATTGAGCAATCCACTCTTGAAGGGATGTTGATGCCAATCACGGATGGCTCCTCTAATGTCTGTATCGGGTTTAGAGTTTCTTTGGCATCTGAAACTTACTTTATCCCACATCAGAGATGCCAGGGGACAGGCGTAAAGAAGATGCTGTTGAGTTTCTTCATTTTCCCCACAATGGGGACATATAGAGGGACCATGGAAGTGTCCCTTGCGAAGATTGTCCCATGTGAGTATTTTTTGGTGGCCAAGGAGCCAGAGGAATAAGGCGACTTTGGGCCATACCCCTAGATTCCAGATTTTGCCCCAAAGAGGATCCTTGGGCACAGGATCCAAACTTAGGATCCTGTAGGCTTCTCGAGTGGTGTAAGTGCCTTTAGGAGTGTGACCCCATCTTAAAATGTCCTTATTATGCGAAACTCTGATGCATCAAGTTTTGAGTTCATCAGTGATGGCTTTACTTTCTTGCTCATTGGCATTCCTGGTTATTCTGGCTGTCTGTCTCCATTGCCGATAACCCTGCTTATCGGTGTCCTCCCAGTATTGTTTAACTGTCTCAAGCTGTCGCGTATGCCAGTCAGGTTCCATGGATGGATTGAAAGTGTTGGTGAGCTTTGGTAATTGTTCCCATGAGTCTGTCCAGAACCTTGCGGTGTTGCCATTTCTTATCTCCCAGAAACTGTGCTGTTGAATGAGAAGATGGTGATACTTGGCTGAGTTCCATATTATTGAACCATTCTCCTTCGGAGTCAGTCTGAATAGTTCTTCCTGGGGTCGATTTTGAGAATATTTGGCTTTCCATAGAATGGCCCAGGGTTTTTCAGGTGCAGTGAGCCAGTTCCACCAAATTTTCGCATTCATGATGGCATTGATGAGAAGAGGATCACGAAGGCCAATTCCCCCTTGCTCTTTGGGTTTACAAACAGTGGACCATTGTACCAGGGCCCATTTTCGATTGGTTCCTTTTGATCCCCAAAGGAAGTTCCTCTGGAGGGATTTGATCTTATTGAGGACCCATTTGGGAGCCACCAAAGTGGAAAAGAGGTAAAGAGGCATGGCCTGGAGAACTGATTTAATGAGAACCAGTCTGCCCGCAATGTTAAGGGTTCGGAAAGTCCAGGAGGAGAGACGGGCTTCCAGCTTGTCTAAGAGCTTACGCCAGGAGGCATGCTTAAGCGGGGAGGCAATGAGTGGTGCGCCCAGGTAGGTAGAGGGGAGGGAGGCTATGGAGAAACCGAGGATGCGAGCGATGGCTGATTGCGTGAGGGGAGGAGTGTGAAAGAAGAAGATCTGGGATTTAGAATGGTTTATGCTGGCTCCTGACGCATCGGAGAAGTCCTGCAGTAGGGATTTTAACTTGGAGGCTTCTTGTATAGAGGGATAACCAAAAACCATATTTTCATCCATGAACTTTTGGTGGGTGACAGCTGGTGCATTGTGGACAGAGATGCCTTGAATTTGCTGTGAGCTTAAAGCTGAGGAGAGGAGGCAACCCAAACCTTCCGCCATCAGAACAAACAGGAAAGGAGAGAGGGGGTCTCCTTGTTGGATGCCTCTAGTGGGGGTGAAGGTGCGGGAGGGAGTCCCATTAATGAGGATGGAGAAGAACAAGGAGGAGATGACATTGTGGATCCAACGGACCCAAGTGGGAGAGAAGCCAAAGGCCAGAAGCATTTTTTGTATATAGGTCTAGCTTAATTTATCAAAAGCTTTGGAAAGATCGATTTTGAGAATCATACCTGCCTGTTTGATCTGCTTGAGCGAGTGGATGATCTCATGAGTGTGAATGATGCCATCCAAAATCTGCCTGCCTTCGACATATCCAGACTGCTCGGGAGAGATGAGAAGAGGCAGGAGAGGTTTTAAACGGTTGGCAATGACCTTGGAGATGACTTTGTAGATCACATTGCATAAAGCAATGGGTCGATATTTGTCCGGCGTGCTGGCCTCTTCTTCTTTTGGAATGAGAGCAATGAATGTTGCGTTTAAAGAAGGGAGAAGCCAATGCATTGCACGCGATTCTTCAACCACCATCCATACTTCCTCACCAATGAGGTCCCAAAACTGGTGGTAGAAAGTGGTGGTAAACCCATCCGGCCCCGGAGCTTTTCCGTCTCTGAGTTGCTTCATGGATACATCTACTTCCTGCTTGGAAACTGGGCGCAAGAGCAGCTGATTGTGCTCATCAATGATAATTTTAGGAATGTTTTGAATAATTTTATTGATTGCAGTACCTCTGTCCACGAGAGGTTCTTTATGCACCGTTTGGAAGTGATCAAGGAACGCCCGCTCTATCTCTGCCTGTTCTTCCACTTTCTCCCCTTCTTGATTCCTGATGGCTGTGATTGAGTTGTGCATGCGCCTTTGTATTGTGGTTCGGTGAAAGAATTTTTTATTTCGTTCACCTTCTTTCAGCCATCTAACCCTGGATTTTTGCCGCCAAAGTATTTCCTCTTGCTTTGATCGATCTTCCAATTGGGTTTTGAGCTTCAGCTCCCATGCCATTAGTTCTTCCGTGTAACCATTCGTGATAATCTGCTGCTGGAGGGCCCTCATTTCCATATTTAGAGCCTGTTGCGCCTGGAAAATATTGCCAAAAGTATTGTGGTTCCATTGCTTGATGTGGTGTTTGAGGCTCTTGAGCTTACACTGGAACTGATACATTTTTGACCCCTTAGGCGGTTTTAAGTTCCTCCACCAAGCACTGATGAGATCCTTGAAGGCGGGATGGGTTAACCAGAATGCCTCAAAGCGAAAGGGGCACGTCCTGGAATCCCCCAATCGCTGCCATTGTAAGGAGATGGGCCAATGGTCCGATCCATTACATGGTTGTATAGAGGCAGAGATGTCACCCCCTAAGTGCACAGCATTATCAGAAATTAAAAATCGGTCCAATTTGGAGGCAATGTGTTGGCGTCCCGTTCTACGGTTACTCCAGGTGTGAATGCCATTGCTGTACTGCAGATCTATTAGCAAATTGTTTTGAATGAAGTCCTTGAAGTGGCCATTTTCTGGTTCTAGCTTAGCCCTACCTCCCATTTTCTCCCCCAAGCTTGTGATCATATTTAAATCACCTCCTAGAATCCAGAGAGGATGGGTTCTGGCATTATTTAATGCTTCCAATGTGTCCAGGAGTGCCATTTTCCTTCCCGCTTCCTGTGGGAAGTAGACATTAGAGAGATGTCCATGAACATTGGTGCCGATGATATGAAAGGTAGCTTGAATGAGGTGATGGGCGGCATGAAAATCATAAAGCGTGATGGCTTGGGTATTCCAGGCAATGGAAAGCCCTCCAAAAGCTCCCGATGCATCAACTGCCACTGAGTGACAACCACGCCAAGCGCTGCAGAGGATTTTGCCTAGAGTGCTACTATTACATTTGGTTTCCTGTATAAAGAGGATCTGTGGCTTTTCCAACTTTATCATATTTTTGATCATTCTTAATTTCCCAGGACTGTTTAGTCCTCTAACATTCCATGAGGTGAGCTTCATAGATCATTGTGGGGGAGGAGCTTGTAATACTTTGTCAACTTGGCATATCTTCCTGATTCGACCAGGAGTTTCCCGACTGTGATAGTTCGCTCCAAATCAGTTTTTCGGCCTCGTTTCTTTGAGTCCTTGATAGATTGATTACCATCCCATTTGCTTCCTGGCTGTATTCCTAGCTCTTTTTGTCGAAAATCTCTGGAGATGATAACTTCCAGCCTATCTAACTGTTGGTCTGGAATCTTGTCAAATTCCTTTCTTTTGCAGGCTAGTTCAAGTTCCAGAATATCCAGCCCAGTGAGGTCGATACTCTCTGGTTCAACCTCCATATTTTGAGCTTGGCTGCTGCCTTCTAAGTGCAGAGTTGGTATGCAATCTACATCCATTCCGTTAGGCTTCCAATCTGGATCAACGGGGGTTCCTTCCATGGAGAGACCTTGATCCTTCAAAGCCCTAGGAGAGGGCTTGGAGCTGGGCGGTGGAGAAGTCGGAATGTTTTTGGTCGGGTGGGTTGCAGATTGATCAGCTGGAGGAAGGTTCTCTGGATTAGAGGCAAGAGCTTCAAAGCTATTACTGGTGGAGGGAGTAGAAGAGGTCTGAGCCAAGGGTTTTTTCCCATTGGAGGGTTTCTTCTGGGATCTTCGACAGTTGGTGACTTTTGTGAAACCTTCCGGATCAGAATTTTCAGGAGGATTGGGGCCTTGAGGCTTGGCATTGAGCGGGCAATCCCGGAATAGGTGTCCATGTACATGACATTTACGGCATCGGAAGGGAACATGCTAAAAATCCAGAGGTTGAATCCATTCGAAGTCATCGTGAAAGAGACTTACCGAGTCAGGAAGGGCTTGGTCCAAACGCATAAAGACACAGATGCGGGCATAAGAAGTGTAACGACGCAGCTTTGTTTCCTCCGCGATTTTGATGAACTCCCCTAAACCCTTAGCAATGTCTTTGAGTGATTCCTCATCCCAGTATTCCAGGGGAAGCGAGTAAAGTCTAATCCAGACAAGGGCCCAGCTGAAATCTTCCTTGTCGGGGTTGAATCTTTCAACCCAGTCTCTTAGGTAGAGGCTAACTGAGTTGAAGAAGTACGGTCCTTCATCTAGGACTCTATTTCTATCTTCAATGCAAATGAAGATGGCAGTAAAAAAACCCTTGGGGCCAAGTTGGAGGATGACCTGCCCTTTGGGTTTCCACTTGGTGGCTATCCAGCCTTGCAGAGCTTTTTCTGTAGGCCAGAAACCTATGAATTTTCCGATTAGGGCATGGTCCTTCATGTACTGGATCCTTCCATTGATCCGATGGCTGGGCAGCTCGATTTTGGGCCTTTCTGCCGCGATCGGCTTGCAGGTGGTTTATTTTGCATGGGGCATTTCCTTTTTTCCTGAATCTTCTTCATGTACCTCTTTCTGCTTGTCAGACGCATCAGCTTTTCCTTCAGAATGTCGTTTATCTTCCGTTTCCAGATTTTTTGTGTTTGTGGTCGTTTGGCTTGTATTATCCCCGGCAGCAGGTTTGTCGTTTTGTGAGGGGGAAGAACCTCCACTTCCCCCCGTCGGGCCTGCCATGGCAGGCGAACCAGCTCCTGTCCTCAGCAAAGCGACAGGAGCAAGCCAGGGTAAGGCTGAGGGTTTTGCAGGTGTCGGCGCTGAAGCAGGGGCTTCGCAGGAACCCTAGCGCACTTCTAAATGTATAAGCATTATTACTACACTATAATTATCTTATCTCTATGATGGAGTTTGCAAAATTGTTATTATTTGTATTATTATATATTTATAATATGAATCTTAAAAGTATGATTAATTTTAAATCTATACCATTAATATTTATAGACCTTTTCCAACCACATTTACTAATGTTGTTGCTCATGTAATTGATATACAACTATCAACATAGATCAACCACATTTATCATTAATATTATTAGCTTTGTTATTTAATTAAATTATTTAATTTTTAAATAATATTTAATTATTTAATAATTCAATAATTATAAATTATTTAATTATTCAATTTTTTTAATTATTTAATTATTTATAGTAAATATTAGTTAATAATGATGATGATAATGATGATGATGATGATTAATGTCTGCTAAGACCAATGCGGCCTATCACACCTCAAGAATGTAAAAAGAATCTAAGTTTGATTCTACAAAACCTTGTTTCTATGATCAAAGAGAAGGGAAAGAAGCGTTCCAAGATTGCTATAGGTGGGTTGGCTTAATAGGTAAAGAATATTGGAAGTGTGGAAAATGTTAGGGATTTGAGAGCGGATGTGGGTAAGAGTCAGGCAGTATAAAAAGAAGTGTTTTTTATTTTACACCTTCTTAGTATATGAATTTTGACAGATTTTATCATTCCAAGGGATCTTTGTAATATACCACCACCCGGTTTCACTCTGAAGCTCATGAAAATTACTTCTTATACTAGCGATGTTCAATTATTTCTTATGTTGGTCAAGATAGAGATATAATTATAACTATAAAGGGTGGGATTGATCACCTCCTTATAGTATCTTAGCTTCCTTTTACCCTCCAGCTCCTAATCCTCCCATAGTTTTTCTTTAAACTTGGAGGCAATAGTATTTTTGACACTATATTTTCTTCCCATACTGAGATCCTCGTTAACTCCCCATTGGTTGAGCCAAGATTGGGCATCATTATGGAAACCATGCTTGAGGTGAAGGTGGGGGTTTGGACTAAGAGTAGAAGAATTTTTTGCGAGCCTTTTGGATTCCATGTTGTACGACTTCTTCTTATACATCATATACCTAAACATAGTTGTACAGTCAATGAGGGACAAACTAGCTTCGATCAAGAGGATAGGATAGGGAGTATTTCCCTTGATCTTTAGGTTTAGATTATGAATTTCTTTTGAATCATCTAAATCTTCCTCCATGACTCTCTAGCTATACTAAAACCCAAAAATTTACATCTGTATAAGACAACAGGGGTTACGAGATCCTCAAAGAGGAATCACTTTTTACTCCAAATGTAAAGATTGATTGACTTAAAATTCGTCTCAAGCTCATAATAAGCTTTCAAGTCCAATAATACTTTTCTCGATGCTATAATTCCTGATGAGTTGATGAGGGAAGTCAATGCCCAAATATTTATAAGAAGAAACCTACTCTAAGCACTTGTTATTATAAATGAAACTACCCTGGGTGATCTTTTTGGATTTAATGATCATGACTTTAGTCTTAGCACTATAAACTATACTACCCATCTTAGATCAGTAGGCATGAAGGGTCCGAAGATAATTTTCAAAGTCATCATGGATTTTTGCAAGAAGAATGATATCATCGGCATAAAGGAGAAGAGTAATGAGAACACTAGGAAGCTCGGTGCCCTTGCATCCTACAGTTTCTAGACATTTCTTTGGCTTATCGATGTATATGCCAAAAAGGGTAGGGGATAGGGGACACCATTACTTAACTTTGATATGCATTTTATGTCTTTAGACTACCCCTCATTGGACTTAATCTTGATAGTGATGGTATCCTAGAGACGAATCATAGAAATCCTCAGCTCAAGAGGGACCATGATCTCTTGAAGTATCTACTAAAGTCTATCTCGAAGAATAGTTTCGAAAGATTTTATAATGTCCACAAAATACCAAAGAAATCAGATTTACTATTGCAACATTCCTCCGTAATGATTATGATATTCGCAAGATGGTCAATAGCTGAGTGATGTCTCTTAAAACCAGCTAGTCCTTTAGCTCTTTTAACCTGGATTTGAAGCCAAAGGCTAGGCTTATTTTCTAGAATGAGCCCATAAATCTTGGCGAGGATGTGGCTACTCATAATGGTCTTGTAGTTAGTTGAAACATTATTGTTTTCATTTTTAAATATAGGCACAATAAGGATTTATGTCCAAAGCTCAGGGAATCCATGCGATGTAGCCAAATTGAGAAGCTTGTGGAGATGAGGAATGAGGAGAGATCTTCCCATTTTAAGGATCTCATCTTGGTATCCTTCAATATATTTAGCTTTCCCATTAGTGATCTTATTAATTTACCATAGTCCACATCATCCAGAGAGAATACATAATCCTTAACTGGAGTGATTAAGGTTGTGCCCATAGTTTCTAGAGAGTCATACAACTTCTTAAGATAGTTGTCCCAGTTTTCTAAGGGAATAGAGTGATTATCTTTGAGTTTACAAACTAGAACATTCCGGAAAAATTTTCTAGGCCCCACATTAGAAAGGTGGAGAAGATAATATTGTATTTTATTAATATGTGACCTTTCTTCCTCTTTAGACATTTTTGTATATATTGATCTTCTAGAGCTTAATGATTTTATTAGGAGCATCTATGATCGCTTTCCTGGTAATTTTATAATCTTTTCATCCAATGGATTTGAAATTCTATTAGTCTTCTTAATAAAAATCTCATTAGAGAACTTGTTAATGGTATTGGAAAGGATAGTAGTGAAATAGTAATAAATTTGTTCAATGTTATTATTACATGTCATGGATCCTAAATCCCTCTCTAAATCCCTTTAGAAGAGGTCGGAATTACTTCTATCGAAGCAAATGTATTTTTTGCTTTCATTGGTCTCCTGCATATGGGTGGTGTGCATAGAAAAATTGAGGGATAGAAACAGAGGTTTGTGGTCATATGCAGGCTTGAATCCATTAAGTATCTCAAAGTTTCTAATATCGTTAAGGAGGAGGTTGTCAGAAATCACATAATCCATGACACTGCTACCTAGCCCATGGAAACAGGTCATCTGACCGGAGAGGGGCCACTTGTTAATACCATTAGAAATGATTAATAAAAAGTATTGTCATAATTTGATTTTTATTATAATAACAATATTTTTTATTTTAATCATGTTTTTTGAAATATTTTATTATTATTATTATTATATATTTATCAATGGCTTGTGTGTAAGATATAAATGAAACCATCGACGTATATAAACCACATTTAATTAATTAAATGTGGTTGTGCTAGTTATTATAATCATTGTCATGGAAATTTGAGTCATAGTATATTCGACTTTGTCGAATTATTATCAAACATAAACGCACACTGAACGAAAAATGAAAAAAGGACCACATAAAGCAATCATGTGACCCTTCTTTTTTCAGTGAATCCTTTAATAATTTTGATAGCATATTCATCCTTTTTCTTTAACAGGTTTTCATAATTTTTGTTTTTTAATTGAAAAAAATAAAGTTGTCGCTAAGATTAAAAATTATATATTCACGGGAAATTTTAAGGATAAAAAATTAATCTTAAATATTAAAAACATTGGCCAATAAAGTTCCCGAATTTTTTATTGATATATTTGTAAAATCATCCAAATTTATAATGATTTTATATATAGTCTATATATAATATTGGTGATTTTTAAAGTAAAATAATTTTATTTTGTAAAATTTGAGCCAATCATTTTTAGAAAAATAAAAGCTAGCAAATATTGTTTTTGGAAACATTAATGAAAAATTAACCAACTTACCAATATTAGCCCCTAAATTTTTTCATGGATATATTCATTCTTGATCATCACATATAAACCCGCTCTTTGCATTTAATATATCAAAATGGTAACTTAGTTTTCATTTCGAGTTAACTTCACACGAATTATGGAACGAAGAAATACAAAGTTCCATGTATGTTTTAAATAATGTTTTATAGCATTTAATCGACCAAAATGATTGTAATTTCCATGTTATGGTAACCCCACATGAATGTAAGAGGGAAGTAATGAACATGAAGTTAAATTAGAGGAATGGTTGGACATCTTTGGTCATGGTAATTTTCTGCAGTCCACTAGGTCGAATAATCCTCGGTGCTCACAATGGTACTCTAGTTCTTTCTCATGATAAAAAAATATAGGCGGGAAATCATGATGACCATAAATGTGTATATATATTACTAAATAATGTTTACAGTTACCATATGATTTGTGTACACCCTATTAAAATTGAACGCAGCTAAAAACTATGGGAAATTTGACATATGCTTCCTTTATTATACAATTTTTATCAACCCTAATTCCCATGAACACATTCTAATGTTCAACGTTTTAGATCACTTGTGATTGTGATGAACCTATCTTCATGAGAATTTGTCTACAGAAAATTAGGAATGGGAAACTGCGTGAGGGATGTTCTACATAAAAATGAAGTGCATGATGAGAAGATAATTACGAGACGCCACAAAAATAAACTAGAAGGCTTAATAAAACAAAGGAGTTGCGTTTCAAATAGTAATAATAAATTTTATAAGGTCAAGTACGTGAACACTCATCATCGAAGGCGCTCGTCTGTAATTTCATGGTAATGCAATGATGCAGGTCTGTTTAAGTGGAAGAGTATGGAAGGGCCATGATATGACCGGTGGTTTTTCCACTTACAATTACCAACTAGTTTATTAATTTAAAAATATATATTTCACATCGTAACTCAGAGTGGGTCTTCAAATTCCAATTTATATCGGGCTTATAAATTGAAAAATATTTACTAGAATTAACCAAAAGGTGCAAAGACACAACGATATAAGTGTAGATGAGTGTAGAGTGGTGTCGTTGTTTGTTCTCGGTTTTGACTTTTTTTTCCACACCCATTCCATTGCTTTTTTTCCATCCTTATTCTCCATTTTCTATCATTTTCATTATATTTTATACCTTCAAATGCATACGAAGGTAACTAAACTATGTATTTCGTTTTTATGTGTTTTAGTAAAAATAAGTATTAAAGTTAATTTTAGGCAGAATGAGAAAAAGCTCGTAATGGCTCGTTTAAAGTCATGGTTGCATGACACCTGGGCTCAAACAAAATTCATATATGGAAACTATGGGAATGAAGGATGGATGAACACCTTTTGGTTCACATGAGATAAGATAGAATAAGGCTTGTCAACATTGGCCAAACCAGACTAGTTGTTTAGAAAAATTCGCTGTTTTGAATATCAAACTTGGGCAGTTTGTGATTTTAAGGGATATTTCCCAAATTTTAGAGATAGTAGTAACGGATTCGAAGTGTAAGCCTTATCTAAGCTTTTCATAAATATATTTCAGTATTTTTAGATAATTAGTTTCCAAAAACTTGTATAAATATGTGACATTTGAAGGAGGAAGACATCTATTTTTAACTATGTGAATTTAAGTACTTTTACAATTTAGTGAAAGGAGTTGATTCAAAGTTTGTTTTCATGTATTATGCTTGATGGATGATGCTTGATCTAGTTTCCAATTTCTTCTGAGATGATATTCATCTAAATTTCACAACGGAAGTGTGGAGGGCCCCCATTATCGAGGATGTGCACTAATTTCTCATTGTTTTGGTATAGTTTTCAGTTATTGTACTTTCACTTTTTTTTCTATATTTTACTTTAGTAAATTAAAATTTTGACTAATTTCTTATTGATATGCTTGATAAGGAGATATTATGAATTGACCTCTCATAAGAGAGCTTGGTATTTCTTTCACCTTCAATACACTAGACTTGTCAAAGATTTCTAATTTTATTTATTTTTTGATTAAGTTATTATTGATATGCTTTATTGGGAGATATGATGAATTGACCCCTTTAAACAGGTCTTGGTATTTATTTCAATGTCAATAACTAGAATTTTCAAAAGTTGTTCATTTTATGTGTGATTAATTTGCTGCTATTTAATTGATTAATAAAATCGATGATCTGAAGGTGTTAATATTGTCATTGAAGGGTTTTTGAATCCTTCTCCTTTAAGGAATAATGAAGCTTGATTGAAGATAATACTCAATATTTCAAGCTAGCTAGGTGTTAAAATTATAGAAACTGCCTCTAAACCATGTATGTTGGAGTGCTTCTAATATTACAAAAACCAGATTGATAAGAGAATTGATGATCTAATTGAAACCCTTATATTGGACCAAAAACAACTAGAAAGCAACATGTATCAAGAATTCATGGTAAAGGTCAGTAAACTAATTGAAACAAGAAGAATCATAAATAAATATGACTAACTGGACTGAATTTGGAAAGGAAATTTTTTGGGCTAAATTTTCGAAGGAAACGTTTTTGGCCGAATTTTCAAAGGAAACTTTTTGGGCTGAATTTTCAAAGACAATATTTTGGGCTGAATTTTCAAAGGTTATTTTTTGGGATGAATTTTCAAAGGTAATATTTCAGGTTGAATTTTCAAAGGTAACCTTTTGTGTTGAACTTTCAAAGGACATTTTTTTGGTGTATTTTTTAAAGTGACCTTTTTTAGAGTAAGTGTTTTGGGCTAAAGTAAACATTTTATGATGATATTTTAAAGTGAGATTTTTTTGTAGGACTTTGACAAAATCATTTCGTGCTTCATTTTTTAAAGACATTTTTTAGCGTAATTTTTAAGGCGAATTTTTTTAAAGTAAGTGTTTTGGGTTTACGTATGTCCTTTGTGCAAAATTTCTAAAGTGAGTTTTTTTTCAATTAAATATTTTTTGATGATTTTTTGAAGTGAGTTTTTATCTAAATTTTGATAGTGAGTTTTGTTTGCAGAATTTTTGAGGAAATGTTTTGAGATTCATACTAAATTATGATGGGAAATCAAAGAAATTGCAGGAGAAAATATGATCGAATAAGAAGCCTTGAGGATCATAGAGAATACGGGAGAGAATATCGCAAAAAGGGAGAGAAAAACGCTCAAATATTGAAAGGTAAAATCAACTTCAACTAAAATGTAAATGTAAATATTATAAATGATATTTAAAATTTAACGAGTGTATTGTAAAAATTAATTTTTATTTGATGATTTAATTTGAAATTTTTTTTTCTATGTAAACAGAGAGAGGTATTCCTCATAACATTAATCATGAGATAGAAAGTGTTGAAAGAGAACGTGAAAAAGATAATTAACCAATGATTGAAGATGATGAAAATGTTGAAAGAAATTCAAGTGAATAAATGGAATCGCTAGGTATGTATATATATGTAATGTGTATTATGAAATTATATATATTTATTAACTTTTCAATTTCATTCAAACACTATTTTTTAATCTACTTATTGATTTAATATTTAAACTCATTTTTTACATTTAATTCTCATATGTACAGATGAAATCAATATCGATGATGAGATGTTGGAAAATGTTGATAGTGACACATATGGAGATAAAAAAACTGACCATGTTATATGATATCATGTTAAGAGCATTATTAATATGTTCTTCATACATTGAAATGTGGTACTTCAAGCCCAAATTTTGAGAAGTCTCTTAACATAAAAGAAATTAAAAGAAGCTACTAATCTATTGGGTATTTGAAAATCAATGAAATATAAAAAAAAGAAGGAAAATGTGGTACACAATATAAATAATTCTCTAAAGTCAATTGGAAGATCTAGAAAGAACAGTGACTTCGATGCACGTAGAGAAATATAAATGGCAGTGGTTTCATCAAGTACTAAAGAAAACGTTTTCGTAAAACATATGGCACAAGAATTAAGGACGTCATGAAAAACATTACACAAACATCGAAAATTTTGATTACAAATAGAGGTAAATGATGAGCTTGCTTGTTGGAAAATTATTTGTAGGAAAGCGTACAAAGATAAACTTGGAGAATATGTTAAAAAAATAATATATGAATATTGGATGAAAAATTCAAATGTTTCACCAAAAGAAATGGATGTGATGCGGCTAAAAATAGCATGAAATCAATAAAAAGAACATGAAAAACATATATTCAACACTACTCAGATAGAGTTTTTCAATAATTTCATAGAAGAGAATCATGGAATTAATGTCTCAATCAGTGCTTTTATGGAACAAAAACCATGGTATGTTAAACCTATCACTATACGCGCACTTTTGATTGTCATTATCATGTGGTATTTTAGTTATATTATGACACATTCCTTAATTTTGGTAAAACATTTTGGAAAAATTCACCACCTCTTTTCACTATCCATGATTTCATATCACAGATTCTATGTGGAAGAGGGAGTCATGAATTATTTTACTAAAAGAAATGTGTTTTTGGCAAAAGATCTAGTCATTGTGGAAATTTGACTTTATTTCACAACAAATATCCTATTGATATAAATGATCAATCATTGTCCAACATAAAGGTTAAATGGAAGAGATATGAATATATTCATACATCGATTGGTTCAAGTAGTACTACAAGTGCTAAAAGTATTGATTTACAAGAAGAAGAAATTTTTGTGATAGAGTTTTTGAAAATTTTTGAGGCAGATATTTATAAATACACCAAGAATTCCCATAGAGCTCAATGGCTAGAATTTCAATTCAAAAAATCTCATGATTTTTTTTCCACCAGGGACCATTTTGTCAATAGTTGATTTTGCAGAGAATCACATATGTTGCACAAAATGAAATACATAGTGAATACTAACATTTTGATGAAGTCTCTATGCTTATCCATAGTCTATATAGACATGTTGAGAAAAATGTTGATAGTATAGAAAGCACTAGTGAAAATCAACATGTTATTAAAGAATATAATTTTTATATGAGAGATGATCGGACACGTTTTACACATTTTGTACAACATTTTTTTGATAAGATTTATGACTCATTGAAAGGTTGTGGAATAAAATTCAATGAACATTGGATATGGTCAGATGGATGTGCAGGGAAAAATTTAAATCTTCATGATAATTATTTTGGTTGTGTTGTCTTCATATGAAAAATCGCATTAAACATTGTTGGAATTTCTTTAATACTGGTCATGGAAAAGGAGAAAATGATGGTGTATGGGGATTGTAAAAAATGAGCACTTAGAAGATATCAAAAGGAACACTCTGTAGACTGACTTGTCTCAGCTGAACAAGTTGTTTAATGGTGCATCGCTACACTAAGCCATGAGACTAATTGGTCAAGGGAAGTACGAAGGTACATTTATATATATACAATTCAAATTTCATATATATATATATATATATATATATATATATATATATATATGATCTAATTTTCATTAATTTTATAATTTTAAACATTACTTATCATAGTGATTTTCTTTGATCACATATATATTGTATTTTAAATAACATATTTATATTCATGTTTGAATTTTCCATATAGGTTTTTTTAGCATATTGGGGTCCAAGATGTAGATATATCGATTGGAATTGATGCTGAAACAATAAATGGGACTTGAAAATTGCATTCAATTAAAACAAAGGAGTACTAAAATGCGTTTGCATTTGATAAAATAAAACATTCTTGTTTTTGTCATGTTTGTATAGACGACAAAGAATCCAATGATGTTTGTGAAAATAATATGTATTGTATAGATTGGAAGCATACAAAAATAAATACAAATTGGAAAATGTCAGTTGCAAAATTTGAAGAGATGTAATGAGAGGAGACTATAGTATTATTTGAAGGTGATAGATTTTTTGATCTTGTTAGAGGGGGTAACATTTCAATTTCTTTCAAATGATAGGGATCTAGAAATATATAATAAAATCAAGTACATGTTAATTTTAAAATTAATTTTTCATGTTAATTATGATCTCAATTTATGTACCTATTTTATTGTGCATGAGATGTTTTTATTGTAGTTGATCCTGCTAACAACATAGAAAATGTCAAGTATATTTGATTTGGTGCTCTGAAAGAAAGATGAAATTATTGGAAGACTATGATGATAATGGGTTTCTATATGACAGAGGGTCTATAATACTTAAAGGTCATTTTGTTGTGTAACCAGCTTCAAAAATAGAAGAAAAGAGATATCAACACCTTAGAAATAAGCCACTTCGTGGGGGCAACCTCCAATACATTACATAAATGAAAAATTCTTGGATGATACAATTTACAAAACCTCCTTTCTATATATAGGAGTCCATGGGGCCATAATGTAATCCTAGTGGGCCCCAATGTAATCCTAGCCGACCTAACAATAATAATTTAAGGGCACAATAATAACAAAATGGGGGTTACAAGGGTACAATAATAACAATAAGGGGGTTACACTAATAACAATAAGGGACTATACTAGTAATATAGGGACCTAAAACGCCCCTCTCCTTCAAAAAAGTGTTGTCCTCAATGCTTGAGTAGCTCTGGGTGCTTCTATATAAACTTCTCATCCTCCCATGTAGAATCTTCAGTGGGTAAGTTCTTCCACTTGATGAGATATTCTGAAATTGATCGATTTTGTAGCTGTCGAGTTCTTGTTTCCCCCAGTAGCTTTAGGTTCCAATATGATTTTTCCTTCCTCATCAAGTTCTGGAAATATTGTTTGAACTGGAATATTTTCACCTATAACCTTCTTTAAGCATGAAACATGGAAAGCTGGATGCACTCACGAAGAAGCAGGAAGCTCCAATTTGTATGCCATAGTACCAATATTTTGCAACACCTTGTAAGGACCATAGTACTTTGGTGATAATTTATTATCCTTCTTAGCTTGCTTGAGGGACATTTGTTTGTATGGTTGTAGCCGTAAAAATACCCAATCTCCTACATCAAAACTTCTCTCGTTACGATGTTGATCTGCCTATCGTTTCATTCGATTTTGTGCCAAATTTAGGTTATCCTTTAAGAGTTGGAGAACTTCTTTCTGATGCTTGATGTGATCTTCCACTGCTTGAACCTTCGAATTTTCTCTTAAAGATGATGTGATGGATGGTGGATGATATCCATAAAGTGCCATAAATGGGGTCATTTTTGCTGCAGTATGGAAGGAAGTGTTATACCACCATTCAGTGAGAGGTAACCACTTGACCCATTGTGTTTGTTTATCAGATACAAAACAACGAAGATATCCTTCCAAACATTTATTTACTATCTCAGTTTGACCATCAGATTGAGGATGATAAGATGAGCTATCAGCTAATTGAGTACCCAAACAAGAAAATAACTCTGTCCAAAAATTTCCAGTAAAAATGGGATCTTTGTCGCTCACAATAACCCTTGGGCTTCCATGTAGCTTTTGAATTCTATCCATAAATGTAGGAGCAACTGTACTTGCTTTAAATGGATGAGATAATGCACAGAAGTGTGCATACTTGGTAAGTTTATCAAGTACCACCATGATGACACTCTTTCCTTCAGACATAGGTAAACCTGTGATAAAATCCATTGAAATCTCCTCCCAACGTTGACTTGGAATGGATAAAGGTTGTAGAAGTCTCGGGGTCTTAATTTTCTCACCTTTATTCTGCTGGCAAACCAAACATTCCGTCACAAACTTTTGAATATTAGATTTAAGGCCATCCCAAAAAAATTATTTCTTCACCCTGTGGTAAGTTTTTAAAAATCCCGAGTGTCCTCCTAAAGGAGAAGTGTGCAATTCCAGAAGAATATTTTGTCTTAGTTCGGAATTCTTACAAAGATATAAGCCATCTTTGTACCATAAGGAATCATTTTTCCAACTAAATGTATCAGATGTACTAGGTTCTTGCTGCAACTTTTGAATGAGTGTCCATACATCTTTTTCCTTCTTCCATTCATCTCTTGCTTTGGTTGTCCAATCTGGTTGGATAATATAAATGGCACAAATCAATGCTTCCACCTCTTCATTCTTTCTTGAGAGTGCATCTGCAACAACATTAAGTTTTCCTTTTTCGTAGATTATTTCAAAGTCATAACCCAACATCTTTGTGACCCATTTTTGCTACTCTTCTGAAGATAGTCTTTGTTCCAAAAAGTGTTTAAGACTATCATGATCAGTTTTTACCCTGAAGTGTCTTCCAAGTTCGCAATTTCTTTAGTGCATGCAATATTGCTAACATTTCCTTCTCATAAATAGGTTTCTATAAATAATTTCCTTTGATTAGACAACTTTCAAAAGAAATGGGTCTTCCTTCCTACATTAAAACAACACCAATTACATTTCCTGAGGCATCACATTCCACAATAAAGGTTTTTGTGAAGTCTAGCGCAGCTAAGACCGGTGCTAGGCACATTACCTCTTTAAGATGTTCAAAGGCCTTAGTTGCTTCAGGAGTCCATGAAAATGCATCTTTGTTCAATAATGTTGTTAGAGGTGCTGCTATTCTCCCATAATTCTTAAAAAACTTGCGATAATACCCTGTTAACCCGAGAAATCCTCGCAACTGCTTTATGGTTGTGGGTACTTTCCATTCCTTAATGGCTTTAATTTTTTTAGGGTCTACTTTAACACCCTCGTGAGATACAATATGAACCAGATATTCCACCTCTTGTAATCCAAAGAAACATTTGGATTTTTTTGCATATAATTGTTTCTCCTGCAATAGTTTGAGCACCCCGTCAACATGTTCAACATGATCCTTCCAAGACCCACTGTAGATTAGTATATCATAAAAAAATACTAGCCCAAATTTTCTAAGGAAGGGTTTGAAAATGGAATTCATCAACCCTTGAAATGTAGAAGGTGCATTGGTATGGCCAAAAGGCATGACCAAAAATTCATAATGCCCCTCATGAGTTCGAAATGTTGTTTTTGGAATATCTTCAGTCTTCATTCTAATTTGAAGATATCCTGAACGAAGATCCAACTTGGTAAAATAAATTGCTCCATGTAATTCATCCAATAATTCATCAATCACAAGAATGGTAAATTTATCTTTAATGGTGATCTTATTGAGCTCCCTATAATCCGAACACATTCTCCATCATCCATCCTTCTTGTGTACCAATACTATAGGAGGAAAGAAAGAACTTTGACTAGGTTTAATTATACCTGCCTCTAACATTTCTGCAATCATACGTTCAATTTCGCTCTTTTGGACGTAAGGATATCTATAAGGCCTGGTGTTTGGAGGAACACTTCCTGGAATCAACTGAATAGCATGATCATGATCATGAATAGGTGGAAGTCCTTTGGGAGTTTCAAACACCTTGGAGTGATTTTCCAAGACTTGTTGGAGATCTGCAGAAATAGATGATTTTGATGTTGGAAATTCTAGTGAGCATAATTGTGTAATTACACCTTGTTGTTCTTTCTTAAGAAGCTTTTTCATGACATTAGAGCTTATTATCTTTCCTGGATTCCCTGCAATACCTCGTAATTCGACTTCCTTTCCTTCTGAAAAAAATTTCAAGAAAAGTTCTTGAAAATTAAAAGCTACCGTCCCCAAAGATTGTAACCATTGTACTCCTAGTACAACATCAGCACCTCCCATAGGAATGGAAAACATTGGACTAGTCAATACATATTCCCCCATGGTTAGCTTGATATTATGGAATTTTCCAGAGCAATTTATAGTTCTTCCATTTGAAACCATCACTTGCATTCTGGTGCTGGGTATAGGAAACAATTTAATTCCTTGGCTACCTTACAATGAATAAAATTATGGGTGCTACCTGAATCAATCAACATTATTACCCTTTTCTTCTTGATATGTCCTTCTATCTTGAGAGTTTGAGGAGTGGTAATTCCTGCCAGTGCATTACACGATATGGTCGAATTCATTTCTTCCTCTTCTAGGGCTGGTTCCTGGTGTATATCCTCTTCTTGTTCATTTTCTTCTTCTTCTTCACAATCTATGTAAAATAATTTCTTCTCAGCACACTTATGACCTTTAGTGTATTTGCTATCACAACTATCGCAAAGCCCTTTTGCTCTTTTTTATTCCAATTGTTGTGGTGTCAACCTTGTAGGTTGTGGAAATCTAGGCGTAACAACACTTCCTTCTTTATAGAATTGAGTGGTAGACTTCCTTGTCACCATAATTTTACATTCAAATTTTCTTGCCAACCTGAATGCCTTCTCCAATGAATCAGGTTCCAAAACACGAACTTCATGTTGGATGTTATCCTTTAAAGTGCCTATGAAGAGATCAATCCTGTGTTCCTCTGGAATATAAGTTACCCTTATATTCAATTTTTGGAAGTCCTCAATGTGCTCCCCCACTAAACCCTTTTGTTTGAGATTTATCAATTGGCTAAAGAAGGTGTTGCTCTTTGTATCCTCATAATGTGCTATCATTTCCTCCGTAAAAATTGACCAAGTGACAATTTTTTTATGGGAGGAAAGCCATCGATACCATACAAATGTATTTTTTTCTAAATGTAAAGTTGCAATGCGTACCTTTTGTGTGTTTTTCACATTATGGAGATCAAAATATTTCTCCATCTATAGTATCCATGTTACAGGATCCTTTCCATCTAACTTCCTCATATCCATTTTTGGAATATGGTGGTTCTTCCCTCCAACAGTAGAGTTTATGAAATCACGATTAACATTTATTATGTTCTCATCATGAGTTTCCTCTACTCTCTTTTCACCATTAGGAAACATTTCTTGTATAAATTGTGCCAAACCTTCGATGTCTACTTTTAGATCCTTCTTCATGTTTTCCATGTTGTCTTTCATTTTTTCATCAATCTTAGCTTCCATGTCATCCATATTAGCTTCCATGCCCACTTCCATGCCATCCATCTTAGCTTCCAAACCATTCATCTTAACTTCCATGCATTTCTTCAAACCATCCATCTTATTTTCCACGCCTTTCTTCAATACTTCCATTTTATTTTTTGTTGTTCTTTGCGAGAGTGAAATTTTTTGAACTTGCTCTTGTAATTTTGATATGTCATGTTGCCATTCTTCGTCTTCATGAGTCATAGTAGAGCCTTCTAAGGGATTAATCGGTGTTGAATTCTTTTTAGGGGTCATTTTAGAATCCAATATTGATATCTATTCTACAATATGCCCTTGGAATCAATTCATCTTGATTCTTCAAACAAGACTTATGCAATTCGGAAAAAAAATACACACCTTTTACTTGCTTTAAGGAGCTCGATATTGAAATTGAATTATCTCAGTAATTGAAAATCTTCAATATCTGAAATTCAGCCCTATAGTAGCCCTCTGAATCTTCTTTCAAATTCCACAGGTCTAATCTAATTTGGATTCTTCAAGACAAATTTATGTCCAATCTCCCACAATGACCCAATTTTGGACTTGTTGAGTAGAGCGAACTTGTACGACTTGCCACATGTCACTGTTTCATCCTTTGGATCTGCAATTGATAGACACAAAACTAAAGTTCGTTTACTTTCGACCAATTTTCACAGCACTCCAATCCGATGCTCAGAGAGAGAGTTATGAATATTTTCCCACAATCACCTCTTTGAGATGAAATTCGGGAGCCTGAAAAATCACTAACTTCCACAGATAATATCTCCAAAAATATTGCGAACCAAGCTCTAAATTTTTTTGACGAGTTACCTCGGGATTTCATATTCACACCCTAAAAATTTCAAATTCTGAACCTTAGTAGACAAAAATTTATAGTGCAAATGCCACGATGACCTGTTTAGTAGCCTGAAACAAGACCTAACTTCCATAGATCATATCTCTGAAAATATTGCGAACCAAGCTCTGAAATTTTTAGAAAATATTCCTTAGGATTTCGGCTTCGCACCCTAAAACTTTCCGCTTTTGAAACTTCGTAGAAAAAAATTTATCGCGAAAATTCCATGATGACCTGTTTGGAGCAGCGAAACCCTAGAATCCAAACCTTTGATACCAAATTTTGTGTAACCATTTTCAAAAATAGAAGAAAAGAGATATCAATGCCTTAGAAATAAGCCACTTTGAGGGGGAAACCTCCAATACATTACATAAATGAAGAATTTCTGGATGATACAATTTACAAAACCTCCTTTCTATATATAGGAGTCCATGCGGCCATAATGTAATCCTAGTGGGCCACAATGTAATCCTAGCCGACCTAACAATAATAATTTAAGGGCGCAATAATAACAAAATGGGGGTTACAAGGGTACAATAATAACAATAAGGGGGTTACACTAACAATAATAAGGCACTATACTAGTGATATAGGGACCCAACATATTTTTTCCAAAAAGCTCATAAACGTTAGAATATTTTTTATTTTTAGGACAATGAACATGATGTCATAAGTTTTCAATATAGTCACTTGGTTTGTGTAGTGCACATAAAGTTAACAGAGGTTCAATCAAAGAAAAAATTGAAAATTAAGAAATGAAAAATGTGAAAATCTGACCATGAACGGATAATTGAGGATGGCATTCCATTAGAATTATTTTGATTGAACTACCAAATAATTTCTTCTCCTTGGATTCATCTTTGATTACTTATAGTTCAAATAAAAATTCTTAGGCTTTTATTTTGTGCATTCTTAAGTTGTACATTCTTAATACTGTATTAAAATACTTGAAGTTATATGGATATTGTTTTTTTTGTACAATTGTATTGAGGATCTTATTATATTGATATTGTGTTTTCACATGCACACAACAAGCAATTTATACATATACACATACATACATTCTCTAGTATTAAACAATTTCATAAATTCTCTAGTATGTTAGTTAATTTTATGTCATTATTGCAAAATATATGTATCTAGCATATTTGATATAATGCAACTTTAGGTTATGATTTTTTTTATATATCTAAATAAAATTATAAGATTATTTGAAATGTAAAATTTTTTAATTTCCAATTTTTGCATATTGAAAGTTAACTAGCAACTGACATTCGAGTAGCCTTTCTATGTACATTAATGTAAAATTTTGTATACCATATTTTTTTAATGAAATTTTAAAATTTTATGATTGTTTTAAACACATCTATGTACACCTAGAATTTTATGATTGTGTTGAAGCCTCAAAAATCGCTGCTACAACATTGGGGATAACCACCCGGTCCGGACCTTAATACAACACCTTTTCCGTTTATGATAGTGGCTCTGACTGGTTTAACTATGTCCAGTTACCTTTTCCCTATCATTATTGGTTTATGATATATCTTTAACTACCAATAGAAAGGGATATCAGATCGATTCTTCTTGCTGATTAGGCAAGAGAATGACCCTTAAGCCGATTTGGGTTCAGCCAAACCACAACTAAGATTTTGCCTCTTTGAGAAGAGGTCTTAAAAGAATGTAGAAATTAATATAAATGCAAACTTATTCTATGATGCAAGAAAAAGAAACTAATCCAAATCCTATCTGAATTAGGTAGATGAAAATCTAACACAACTAAGAGCAAGATAATTAAATAATGAGGATTAAAATATGTCTGGATTTTAATTAATGTCAAACCAACGAAGAAATTCAGTTAGCTCACATTTTTGAATACCAAAACACATTCTATTGAGACCATTTGATTGAAATAATAAATCAACAACACTCCGACAAAAATTCACGAAAATGATATTGATTGACAAATGAGTCAAGCCAATAATTAAACAATAATATGTGGAAGAAATTCACAACTCATTATTATTTAATAAATCAGTTTTATAAGACAGATTGCTAAGTAATGGTTACTCAAAAATCAAAGTGTAATTCATAAGAGCAAAGATACATAACAATTTGAGACAAATTATCCATATCAATAGAAATGTGAAAACATGAATAAAATGGAACAAAAATTTTATTAACATAAAAATGAAACTGGTATTTGATACAAAAATTCCAAAAATACCAGTTAATTGAATATTCTTCTCTGATCTTGGTCTCTAACAGTAGTTTACATCACTTGAATTTCTACTTTCAAGACTAGAGCTGTAGATATGCAAACTCTACCCATCATCCATAATTCAAGACATAAAGAAAATCCCTCAATAATGTTCAGATCTAAAATTTTCTCTCCTCCCCATATACAACTCTAAATTCCTGTTATATAAATTCTTTTACAAGTCTGGAATTGCAGAGGAGAGCAGCCCCTTTTACATTTTGCAACCTGCAATTTATAATCCTTCCAAAAGTATTTTTAGAAGAGAGTTTGTTGAAGAAAAATATGCCCAATCCAATTTTGTTTGCTCAAAAATTCCAATCTTTAGTTGCTGGAGTTTTCTCATTAATTGGGATCTTTTTCTCCATATCCCTTCTATTGTTTTTCTTGTAGAAAGAAATTAAAATGAATTAAGATACAACAATAAAATTAGAATATTATCTCTTACAATAAAACAAATCCAATAAAATTCTATTTAAATAAATAAATAAAAAGGAAATTTGAGCTTCTTATTTGATGGTAATAAGGATTTTAACTAGCCAAGGATATTATTGATGCATGAATTTGCAATTAGAAGAGGCTGGGCAAATGAAAATGAAGAAAACAAAACTCAGAAAATTGATTTTATTTTAGAAATTTGGAGCTTGATCTTTTGTCTGATTTTTGACCCAATAAATTATTAAATCTATTAGTGGAACCTCCTTCGAAATGTTCTCCTCGATTTTCTCTTTCCAATGAGCCGTCCTGGGCTTCATTTGGTCAAGTAAAACTCAATCTATGAGCTTCCAAAGTTGATAAGTCAAATCTGATATAAATCTGGAAATTCTGTTGCTGGGCTAAAAAATCAGATTTTTAATTAAAAAAATCTAATCCTAAATTAGACTGAAATTATCTAATAATTAATCCTAATTTAGTTTGTTAATTATAAACTAAACTAATTATTAATATTAATCTAACTACCTAATATAATTAATTGAACTGATTAATCTAATTAATAATTAAATTAATTATATTTTAAATATTAATTAATTTAATTAATCTAAAATTAATTATTTTTTAAATATCTAAATCTAAAACTAAACTAACACTAATGTATATTAACTTATGTTAATTTTTAAACTAAAATTACATTAATTTTAATCTAAAAATTAACACTAACATAATATTATAATATTAACTTAATGCATAATTTTTAAAACTAATTTAAAACTGCATTATCCTAACTCAAACTAACAAATGAGAATACTAACTTAAAAGAGCACAACCATTAACATATACTACTTAATATTAAACTAACCTACCACTTAAGTTAATATATACTTAACACCATCGTATGAAATGAATGTGATTCAATCGCATCAGATAAAATAAATGTGACTCAATTGCATCGGGAGTTTTGAGAGTCATCGTATCAGGTTTTTTGAACTCAATTCAATTGCGTTGCATGAATTCATTGCATCGGGGTTTTAAAAAGGAGGCTCTGATGAATATTTCCGATGCGATGTGTTTTATAAAAAAATTATTATATTTTTTTTTTTTTGTCTTTTCTTTTTTATATATTTGTTTTTAATATAAAATTTTAGTTTAATTATATTAATTATATTTAATATAATAATTAATTTAATTAATTCAAAATTAAATGTTAAAAATTAGTTTTTTGTTTTTTAATTTTATTTGAGTGATGTTAAATAGGATTATAAATTTATCTAAAATGATGATTTTCCTATTTAAATTACAGCTACTTTGTCATTTTATATTTTTTGAGATTAGTAATTTATTTTAAAAAAAATTGGAAAATTGAGATAAATGACTGAAATCCCGATGTTTTATAATTTGGATGTATATAAAAAAATGTTAGTAATAACTAACTATGGGTTAATATTTAGACTAAATGCATTATTGAACTAATTTAAAAAAATGAAATATTGTACATCTACGCATTTTCTAACCCAGACGACATAATTGATTAGAGTTCAAACGAGTGCTATTTACAAACCGGTTGACCAATTAAGACGAAACAAGTGTCAATAGGAAGCTTATAAAAAATCGATTTCAACCAAGAAATCAAAACAAGAATGTAAAGAAAATGAAAAATTAACAAAATCGTAAAATAATTGAAAAAAAATCTTAAAATGTATTTAGCTAAGTATTTTATAGAAAGGGTCCCTATTATTTGATGTGAGTAAGTTAAAAATGGGGGTTGTTGTACTATACAAAAATTGGCGATTCACTGGAAGAAACAGTTATCTTTGTTTGATATAAATGAAATTTTCTCAAAATTAAAGTAAAAATAATTAAAGAAGAGAAAATTATTTTTGGAATGCTTGACTCAGTTCATTAATCTAAATAAAATAAATAATCATTTAACTGTAATTTTCTTGAAACTCCTCATAAATTAAAATATTTCATTACTCTATATTAGTCTTTAACTAGTTGTAGAGATAATGCAGAGATCACTTTACAGCTTAGCTTTTAAAATATACTCATTTTTCATAGGTAGAGCCACTACTGCCAGCAAACATCTATAGTCTTGACAGGGTTACTTTTTAATCATCAATGATTCAGGATCCTATCTATTTAAGAATTATTGACCTAGAGATAAATCCATTTATATATGTTTATTTTTATTTTTAATTATTAAAAGCCATTGTCATGGTTTGGTAGCTAGATATTTTACAATTCCATTCACTGGTTATAATTAGATTGAACAAGCTGGCTCGTGATGACACCCCTTGTCTTACAGTTGTTTGCAATTATAAGCCATTAGCCTAGTTTGTTTAGCAGTGTTGGTAATGTCGGCCTATTTTTCCCCTATGACCATGGTAAGCAGGCTCATGATGAGACTTCTTATCTTTTAAGTTTTAAATATATTTTTGGATTACAATCTAGAAAAATAAAAATCTTTTAAATAGGGAGAATCAGTAACTCCTTAAGAGTTCAGAATGACAATTTCAGAGTTAAAAGTGCTTTGCTGTAAAATGTCTTTACTTTTTTAAAAACAAATTTTCTTGACTGATAATAGAATTTTGAAAGATATTAACAAAATATTTAAATCTCAAAATGATTACAATTTTGATGAAAAAGAAATTTCTTAGATTTCATCATACTTCGTCAACTTCTCTTGTTTTGTAATCTCTTCCTTAAGTATGCCTACCTTTATAATATGAAAAACAAAATTTCTAAGAGATTTAAGAAAAAGTTAATAGGAGACTATTAAAATTTTTTCCTATGTATGCCATCCATTGTTAGGTAATCAAGAAGGCCTTCCATATAGATCATGGCAAAGTCACCAAAATCAAAACTGAAAACCAAAGGAAAATAATTCTTAAGCTAAAGTAAGAAAATAAATCTGTAAACCAAAATAAAAATGAATAAATTTAAAAGTGGAAAGGAAAATCCAAGTTTTTGAAATACAAACTTTAACAAGAATGTTTATACCAATGTCTCAACAAAATTAAGTAAAAGAAAACAATCATGTAATCATTTCTTCTACTGTTGAGATTCAGAAAAAATATACCTTGCACGGTTGTTTTAGGCTTCAGATAGTAGTGATGATAAAATTCAGCCAGCATGAAATTTTTTTGTTTAATGTCAATCTTCTTGATTCAAAGCATTATCTTAATCATTTTGTAATAAAAAGAATGCTTTAAAAAAACAGATTAAAGGTTCAGAAACTTCCTAGTGTAGCTATTTCAATGAAAACTATCGCTTCTTCTTGAAATAAAACCAGGAGAAGAGCATAAGGCTTCCAAAATATGATTTGGCAGATGATTGAAAGATGTTATGAAGAGCTGCAAAACAGATTGAAATATCAACATAAAAAAAAAGACTGAAACTAAAGTCATGAAATGAAAATTAATGAAAGTGGGTACATGAATCTTACCATTGGATAACTGCATTTGATCTTACCTGAAAGATATCAGTTTCTCCAATACTAGCTGAATTCTTCCTTTAGTTGACAATAAAAATATGAAGAAGGCAAACTAACCAAAATCCTATAACCCAAAATCATTATTTACTTTATTTAAACTAAAGCAAGCAGTAAAATGTAAAAATGGAATGCCTTGTATTCAAGGGAGTTGAAATTAAAACAAGTGCATCAGAAATGAGATTGAGAATTTGCAGTGATGAATGTTCTCAAATATTATAAGTTTTATACAAATTCCATAATTTTATAAATTGTTCAGATTTAAGACCAAATTTAAGATAATGAAATTAAAATAGAGAGGTCTTGAATTTCATATTTAATTATGGAATTATCTAAAATTGAAATATATGAGAAATAAAAATTATTTGAATATGCTGCAAATTTGTCATTAATCGCTTTAGTATCATAGCGATTACCCAAGATTTCTTTAAATTAACACAATTCTTTATCGGATGATTCATATTGCATGTAGAGGCATGCGTTTCAAGTTTATCACATCGGGGGTTGCACTAGAAAATTTCTGATATGAATTCATGCGAAAAGAATATGTGCGATGAGATGGAGCAATTATACCATTGAAGAAATGTTATATTTAGGATCACGAACAGTGATGTCGCAAATTGCACACCGCATCCCGCATCTCGCGATTTATATTTTTCACATTGCACATTGCTCATTACAGATTTAGAATAGTGACATGACCATGAATAAAAATGTGATGAAGCAATTGCGATATCGGCAATGCGATGGATGACATAGCTTTCAGCATTACGATATGAGCATTAAAAAAAATGCGATGAGCGATATCGATATCGGCATATCGGAATATTGGAAAATAATCATATTAAAAATGCCAATGTGATTCTTGCAATAACAGTGATGTGATGCTTATAATAATCGGTGATGAGAAAAAAGCGATAAGCGATCAGAAATCGAAAATTAATAAAAAGCGATAGCGATAAGAAAATGGTGATAGATTATCGCATTGCAACTTTTAAAATGAGTGCACAAGGATGTATTTGATTTTCCTCCCAATTTGTGATTTGCGATTGGACTTATCTCATCGGAGGTCTTTCAAAATTAATCCTTGACTAATTTAATAATTTGTGTTTGCGATTTTAACTTTATCGCATCGGAGTTTTTTGCAAATGGATATATTAAAATGAGGTCTCTCCGATTTGCGATTGTCGATTGGGTTCATCACATCAGAACTTTTGAAATGAAAAAATCAGCCTTATGTTGAATGTGATATGTGCATTTGCGATTCAATTCATCGCATCGAAACTTTTGTGATGAGAAACAAAATTTTTCAATTTATTCCAATATGATATATGATCGACAATCAGAAAAATAAAGTGCATGATGTAACAATATGATACGCCGATATGCGATGGAGAATGAGCCCAATAAATTTATTAAAAAAAGTTTAATATCGCATTGGGTTCTAGACATTGGTGCTTTTAAAATTATAACCCTACCACTATTGCGATTGAACGAACGCGATATTTCTTATGAACATGATTTAAATTTAATATCTGGGCCCGAATTATGTGTATATCACAATATTGGTAAAGTTGACTATCAGAGATTGATGATTCAAGATAATGGAAATATATTCAATTGAAAACCTCTGAGATGTGAAATGCGATATGGTATTTTATGAAAAATTGAATGAGGTAACACATCAGAGGTCTCGCATCAAAAATCAAGTTGAAACATTTTAGACACGAATCTTGTGATATCATTTTAAAATTTAAATTGCATTTTCTAATGAATGAAAGTAAATTTTAAAGAATGCTCAAATTCTAATGAATCACAAAATAAAATTTCCCTGAACCTGTTGCAAATTTGAAATGGGTTTTCTCCTTACTTCAAGTTTTGAAAAAAAATGAAAACCAGGAAGAGAATTGTCTGTGGATTTTACCTTATTAATCTTCCAATTCTTCCTTCGATTTATCAAAATTGTAAATTTGTTCAAACTCATATCATTATTTAACCTAAATTGGAGTGTGAAATCAACCTAATAATTTTTTTTTTATTCATTTTTTGGAAATCTAAAACCCATAAAATTCACTAAAAATAAATATGAAATTAGGCTTCCTTCTAAATTGCAGCAGCAGTTTATTTCCTCTGCTCATTCTGAATTAACTTGAGAAAAATATGTATTGTTATAGTGACTGTTTAATAATGTCTTTAGTAAATAAATATGATGCATATTGCAACATCAAATCATAAATTAAAGATCGGGATGGGATAAAGCCACTAATTGTGGAAAAATATCAACACAGATTTGAATGTGTGCACACAACAAAATGGACACTCTTAAGATCTTTTTAACAAATTTCGAAGAAGATAATATGAACTTCATGTGATTACATCAAAAGGTTAGACTAATAATGATGATTAAATTGGAATTAAGCTTATAATAGACAGTCATACATTTCATGGGATAATGATATCATGAAGGTTTTATATCCTCAAAATCTTTAACAATTATATTTTTAGAAGAAAATCATATAAGGACATTTCGAAATGGAGAAAAGTGGCTTTGAGTCAATTGGTCCCAAGTGCAACCTCAATTGAATTTAGTCAAGATATTATTCAAAATAAGCAGAGTAGAGATATTGTTGCGATAAATTTTGATTTAAAAATGGGAAGCAAGAATTAGAACTTTTATGATAAGAGGAAAATATTTCCCTGAACATGTGTATGATATGAGAAGGGTTGATTGCTCACTTTTTTTAATATCTACAGAACTATTAAGAATAAATTAACTACATAAAACAAACAAACAAAATTAATTCTACTTCTATTCTAACCATATACATGAAAATGACTAGGTATAGTCATATTTACAGTGTAACCATATTCTCATTTTAATTCATGCATATATGTACAGTTCAAATGTTAGTAATAAAAATACAAATCTAATTGAACTAAGAAAATTAAATCTGTAATCAGAATGTACAGTTATTATTAACATCTTGTTCATCATTACATTCACTTGAAATGCCCTTTCCAACTGAATTTCAATTGGATCATAGAAATCTGGATGGATTTCCATTGTTGAGTGAGAAAGGTTTAAAAGAGATGGTGACAGGCCAGATTTTGGATATGATCTGTTAAATTCAAAGGCCTAGAAAACATTGTTAGTGTTATGTGTAAGTGTTAAACTATTAACAATCTTCCATGAAGGAAAACTTTCCAAAAAATTTTCAAATGAGTTAACGAAAAATGGATGGAAATATGTCAAATAAGATGGAAAATAATCAATTGGATTAGATTGTTGGCCAGATTGTAAAAATAAATTCTCTTGTTGACATTGCTTTTGGGAAGATAGAAGCTTTTGATAAAACATTAACATCGATTGAAATTGAAATAATAATAACTTTTGATGTTCATGATTATAATATGAAACTTCAATTTCCCAATAGGGCAATGCATCAATTGAGTTTTCACTATTAAAATGCTCAATATGCCAACATAGAGTGCCAAAAATTTGAAAAATAAAATCATAAAATAAATCTAAATTTGAACAAAATATGTGTGAAAGAAAAAATAAAGTGAAATCACTATTAATACAACTAATGTTACAGCACAATTGGGATTGCTTTGAAATAATTTCTTTTTCTCAAGGATTGGCGAGAATAACGGAATTTGAATAATTGCCAATTCCAACTTGTCAATTAGAAAGAGAATTATGAGCAGGAATGGGAGTTTGATCATGATATGAATAATAAATTGGAATGTTTTCTTGAATGGTGAAATCATGAAGATAATTTGTTGCTCCAGAATGATGATTGGTTGGAATAATTTCTAACTTGAAATGTTTCTCATTCACAGATGTCATTTGAATTTTTTCATGAGGATTCTCTTGAGAAGAATAGAAATCAACATACTTGATATCAGAGTAATTATCATAAATGACTTCACAATATTCTTTAGAATTCCCTTCAATCTCGTCCAATATATCAAAACAAGGAGGAATAAAATTTTTATGTTCATTAATGAGAAAAGAATGATCAATAATTGTTTCTCTATCTTGATAATAACTTATTGGTAATTTTGTTTACATCATCCTCTTTATTTTCTGAAATATCATTAGTACCAAGAGGGAAGAAATTGCCAACATTAAAAATATCAGGATAAAGGGAAAATGAGAATCAGAAATAATGAATTCAAAATTTTCTTTGTTAGAGAAATCTTGTGTGTTTTTTTCACTATAAATTTCAGATTCTAGATCATTCCTTTGTATACTCTGCTTTCTTGAAGAAGGCTGCTTTGATGCTCTGTTTTCGGCATTTGTTCATCATGAAAAAATTCAGAAATTTGTACAACAACTTGTGTTTTATTATTCACTTCGATTGCTGCTTACACGTGTTGATTTGTGATCTGATTTTCTGAATTTAATGTAGAGGAATTTTCATATTTCAAGGAAATTATTTCTCCAAAATTATTGCTATTATCTTCTTTCATTTGAACATAAATATTTTCCAAGCTCTGTGATACCACTTCATCATAATTTATTTGCACATTGATATTGGAATTGTCATTTATGTTAGAAGGGATGGGAAAAAGCTTGAACTAATTTCATATGGATTGGGAATGGGAGGAAGAGAGAAAATATATTCAAACCAATCTAGTGATTCTTCTTCCATAGGTTTATCTTCAACTTTGAATCTTAAACAATTCAAATGAAATCAAATATTAAAATCTCTAACAGACTCATTTTCAAATATTCGTAGATATTCAATTTCATCGCATACCTGTTCATAATCGTATCTGTCAAATTTACAAATGAAAAGTGTAACAAATTGATCCCAACTATGAATAGGGGCAACCGGAAGAGTTCTACACCAGTTTCTATCTTTTGCCGCAAATGTGAGAGTAAAAATTCTGCATAAAATGCCCTCATCAATTCCTTGAAAATCATAATTCGAAACATTTGGAATAAATTGAAAAACATGATTAAAAGCAGAAGAATTTTTCTTACCATTAAATTTTACCTGAGACAATAGTCTTACCACTTCGGGTGGAGTATTGGAAGATGCACGTTGATGTATACAACTCCAAATTGGAAGTTTAAGAGGAGCCATCATGATTTAAATAAAATATTAAAATTGAAAAGACTCCAATAGACAATAAGTTTCAGGCCCTCCTTCTAGCGCCAAAAATGTTGAAGCCTCGAAAATCGCTACTACAACATTGGGGATAACCACCCGATCCAGACCTTAATACAGCTCCTTTTCCATTTATGATAGTGGCTTCGACTCATTTAACTAGGTCCAATTACCTTTTCCCTATCGCTATTGGTTTATGATATATATTTAACTACCAATAGACAGGGATATCAGATCGATGCTTCTTGTTGATCAAGGAAGAGAATGACCCTTAAGCCGATTTGGGTTCAACCAAACCACAACTAAGATTTTTCCTCCTTGAGAAGAGGTCTTAAAAGAATGTAGAAATTAATATAAATGCAAACTTATTCTATAATGCAAGCAAAAGAAACTAATCTAAATCTAATCTCAATTAGGTAGATGAAAATATAACCCAACTAAGAGAAAGTAATTAAATAATGAGGATTAAAATATGTCTGGCTTTTAATTAATGTCAAACCAACGAAGAAATTTAATTAGCTCACATTTGTGAATACAAAAAAAAATTCAATTGAGACTATTTGATTGAAATAATAAATCAACAACACTCCGGAAAAAATTCACGAAAATGATAATGATTGACAAATCAGTCAAGCCAATAATTAAACAATAATATGTGGAAGAAATTCACAACACATTATTATTTAATAAATCAGTTTTATAAGACAGATTGTTAAGTAATGGTTACTCAAAAATCAAAGTGTAATTCATAAGAGCAGAGATACATAACAATTTGAGACAATTTATCCATATCAACAGAAATGCGAAAACATGAATAAAATGAGACAAAAATTTTATTAACATAAAAATGAAACTAGTATTTGATACAGAAATGCCAAAAATACCAGTTAATTGAATATTTTTCTCTAATCCTGGTCTCTAACAGTACTTTACATTACTTGAATTTCTGCTTTCAAGACTAGAGATGTAGAAATGCAAACTCTACCCATCATGCATAGTTCAAGACATAAAGAAAAACCGTCAATAATTTTCAGATCTGAAATTTTACCTCCTCCCCATCTACAACTCGAAATTCCTATTACATAAATGCTTTTAGAAGTTTGGAATTGCAGAGGAGAGTAGCCCCTTTTACATTTTGCAACCTACAATTTATAATCCTTCCAAAAGTATTTTTAGAAGAGAGTTTGTTGAAGAAAAATCTACCCAATCCAATTTTATTTGCTCAAAAATTCCAATCTTTAGTTGCTGGAGCTTTCTCATTGATTGAGATCTTTTTCTCCATATCCCTTCTATTGTTTTTCCTGTAAACATAAATTAAAATGAATTAAGATACAACAATAAAATTAGAATATTATCTCTAACACTAAAACAAATCCAATCAAATTCTATTTAAATAAAAAAATAAAAAGGAAATTTGAGCTTCTTATTTGATGCTAATAACGATTTTAATTAACCAAGGATATTATTGATGCATGAATCTACAATTAGAAGAGGCTGGGCAAATGAAAATGAAGAAAACAAAACTCAAAAAATTGATTTTATTTTAGAAATTCAGAGCTTGATCTTCTGCCTGATTTTTGATGCAATAAATGATCAAATTTATTAGTGAAACCTCCTCAGAAATTTTCTCCTTGATTTTCTCTTTCCAATGAGCCGTCCTCGGCCTCATTTGGTTAGGTAAAACTCAATATATGAGCTTCCAAAGTTGATAAGTCAAATCTGATATAAATTTGGAAATTATGTTGCTGGGTTAAAAAAACCAGATTTTTAATTAAAAAAAATATAATCCTAAATTAGAATTAAATTATCTAATAATTAATCCTAATTTAATTTTTTAATTATAAACTAAACTAATTATTAATATTAATCTAGCTGACTAATATAATTAATTGAACTAATTAATCTAATTAATAATTAATTTAATTTAATTAATTATTTTTAAAATATTAATTAATTTAATTAATCTAAAATTAATTATTTTTTAAATATCTAAATCTAAAACTAAACTAACACTAATGTATATTAACTTATGTTAATTTTTAAACTAACATTACATTAATTTTAATCTAAAAATTAACACTAACATAATATTATAATATTAACTTAATGCATAACTTTTAAAACTAATTTAAAACTACATTATCCTAACTCAAACTAACAAATGAGAATACTAACTTAAAAGAGCACAACCATTAACGTATACTACTTAATATTAAACTAACCTACCACCTAAGTTAATATATACTTAACACCATCGTATGAAATGAATGCGATTCAATCACATCGGATAAAATAAATGTGACCCAATTGCATCAGGAGTATTGAGAGTCATCGTATCGAGTTTTTTGAAGTCAATTCAATCGCGTCGCATGAATTCATTGCATCGGGGTTTTCAAAAGGAGGCTCCGATGAATATTTCCGATGGGATGTGTTTTATAAAAAAATTATTATATTTTTTGTTTTTTTGTCTTTTGTTTTTTTATATATTTGTTTTAATATAAAATTTTAATTAAATTAAATTAATTATATTTAATATAATAATTAATTTAATTAAATCAAACATAAATGTTAAAAATTAGTTTTTCGTTTTCTAATTTTATTTGAGTGATGTTAAATTAGATTATAAATTTATCTAAAATGATGATTTACCTATTTAAATTACAACCACTTTGACATTTTAAATTTTTCGAGATTAGTAATTTATTTTAAAAAAATGGAAAATTGAGATAAATGACTGAAATCGTGATGTTTTATAATTTGGCTGTATATAAAAAATGTTAGTGATAACTAACTATGGGTTAATATTTAGACTAAATGCATTATTGAAATAATTTTAAAAAAATGAAATATTGTACATTTAATGCATTTTCTAACCCAGACGACATAATTGATTAGACTTCAAAGGAGTGCTATTTACAAACCGGTTGACCAATTGAGATGAAACAAGTGTCAACAGAAAGCTTATAAAAAACCGATTTCAACCAAGCAGTAAAAACATGAATCTAAAGAAAATGAAAAATTAACAAAATCGTAAGATAATTGAAAAAAATCCTAAAAGGTATTTAGCCAAAAATATTATAGAAAGGGTCTCCATTATTTGATGTGAATAAGTTAAAAATGGGGGGTTGTTGTATCGTACAATAGATTGTTTTTAGACATCTATATGTACTGTATATAACATTAAGCATGATTTCAAATGAAAAATGTATGAATTAGATGCAAATTTACTTTCATTGCTACATATTCATGAACATAAAAATATGTATTTAAATTTTAAAAGCATCAAACCACACTCACACCATGAAAATTGTACATGGTCATGTTTTATAACTTATATGTTTATGCACATGTCCCTTTAAAACTTTATATTAATAGTGAAATATCACCTTTAATAGACATATACACATAATTATATAACATTCATGCATGTTAAAATGCATAACTTGTACCACATGTATTTTGTAATTTGCAAATTCATTCTAGATTCATTTTAAATAACAAGAAACAAAACAACAAGCTTTAAAAACAAAACATAATCTAAGATCTAAGTTAACATTATAACAACATGTGATCACATGCAAAATGTAACAAATAAATGAAAATGTACTTCAATCATTGTTACATAGTCATGAAAGTAAATATGTAAAACCATCTATGATTGTTTTGAATGACACATGATCATGAAAAATGTAGCTAAATATCACCTTTAATAGAAATCCTAATTATATAAAATTCACACATATTCAAATGCATAACATTTACCACATGTCTTTTGTAATTTGCAATTTCAATCTAGATTCATTTTAAATAGCAAGTGAAAAAACCACTTGAGTTTTAAAAACAACGCAGAATCTAAAATCATCTAAGTTAACATTATAACATGTCATCATGTATAAAAAATGTAACAACTAAATGTAAATTTACTTCAATCATTGTTACATATTCATGAACTTAAATATGTAAAACAATCTATGGTTTTTTTAAATGATACATGATCATGCAAAATGTACCTAAATATCACCTTTAAAGGACATCCTAATTATATAATATTCATATATGTTCAAATTCATAACATGTACCACATGTGTTTGGTAATTTTCAACTTCAATCTATACTAATTTTAAATAAAAAATAAAGACTTGAGTTTTAAAAGAAAACATAATGTATGTTTGAATTTAAGTTAATATTATAACAACATGTGTTCATGTAAGCAAAATGTAACAACTAAATGAAAATTTACTTCAATCATTGTTACATATCATGAACTTACATATGTAAAACCATCTATGATTGTTTTAAATGACACATGACCATGCAAAATGTACCTAAATATCAACTTTAATAGACATCCTAATTATATTACATTCAAACATGTTCAAATGCATAACATGTACCACATGTGTTTTGTAATTTGAAATTTCAGTCTAGATTCAGTTTAAATAACAAATGACAAAACAACTTTAGTTTTAAAAATAGAACATAATCTAATATTGAATATAAGTTAACATTATAACGACATGTGATCATGTATGCAAAATATAACAACTAAATGAAAATGTACTTCAATGATTGTTACATATTCATGAACTTAAATATGTAAAATCATCTATGATTGTTTTAAATGACACATGATCATGCAAAATGTACCTAAATATCACCTTTAATAGACATCTACAACTAATTATAGAACATTCACACATGTTCAAATGCATAACATGCACCACATGTGTTTTGTAATTTTCAATTTTAATTTAGATTCATTTTAAATAAAAGGTGACAAAACAACAATTAAAAAAAAACATATTATAAGATCATCTAAGATAACATTATAACAAGATGCGATCACATGAAAAATATAACACCTATCCAAAATTTAAAATCATTCAATAAAATTAAATATAGTCCAACTATAAAAAATGTAAAATATGTGCAAAATTTATATCATTCAATAAAAGTAAATATAACAATGTATCAAGTGTTACAAGTATCAAGTTATATACAAAAGTAAATATAACATGTTCTATAAAAAGACTAGATCAAATAAAATGTGTTTTCGTCAATTAAATAGAGAATTTGGCTTAAATGTATTTTCCAATAAAATTGTTGTGCAATCATGTGAAGAATGGGGAACCTGCACAACATAAATTTAAAATTTTAAAATTTAATGTTTTAAAAATTGAATGAGAATGTAGAACTTCAATAAACAAACAAAATGAAAGAAAAAATTAAATTTCATGCAATACCTCATGCAATCCCCCCTCCATTGTCCCATGTTGGCCCTGCATCAATTAATCCTCTTGGATAAACTATATATATATATATATATATATATATATATATATATATATATATATATATATATATATATATATTAAAAAATTTCGAATGAAAATGCATAAAATAATGCAATAACATTAAAAACAGTTGTTAGACAACTTCAAATTGTTTGGATGTTCCTATCCCCATCATTGAAGCCAATGCTAAAGTACTTGGAGAACAAAAAACATCTCCACAAATATAAAATTTTAAAATTTTAAAATTGTAAAATAACTCAAGCTCAAATCTCACTTTTTAATGAAACTTGCACTTCAATTTATAACTTGAAACATAAGTGAAAAATTGAATACTTGTGAAAGTGGATTATTTAGCACATTTCCTAACATGGAAGAAGAAGGTGTCTCCATTGTGAAACCATCAGATGGAAGCAGAATCTGTTAGCATTTAATTATATACATGTGTACACCTAATTATTTCTTTTAAAAATATACACATCAGATAGGTCGATATAATAAGAGAATAATAACTGTACATCAACATCATAAACTCTTAAAAAACACTAACATTTCCCAAAATATCATTTCGATTGATAGAAGCTAACCCTTGGACCATGATATTATGAAAATTTAACATGCGTGTAAACCGAAAATGGTGAACATATGATACATTTATGTCAGTGTAACACATACAGACAAACATGTCTATATATGTAAATTAAAAATTACATTAAAATATCCACCCTAATCAGTAACACATATCGATCCCATGCCCTCTTCCTCATGAAGAATTAAGTCCTACCAACCATTGCAACAATTCTTTGAATATGTTCTAAGCCCTTCAATACACATCTTTTTTATCTCATCATATTTATTATAAACAAAATTAGCATGTGTATTATCTCATGCTCTTTGTCGATTCAGACCAATATCAATTCTAGAAACTCTAGTTTGAAAGTTTCCTATGATGGCATCCATTGCTTCTCGACTAATTTCAGAAGTGGCATCCATCTTTGACCACAAAGTTTCCACACAAGCAGGCCAGCTTACCAAAGGTGGCTTATGGCGAGGAAACTCAGTACCACCCTTAGCACCCTTACACACACATAATTGACCTTCCCCAGGACCCAAAAAATCAGAAGGAAGGTCAATAAAATTGGGTTTCATTCCAAAAAATAATTTTGCAAAATAAATAGGAACCTTATCATTCCACAGTAGTATTCCATAGATTACAAGTTGCATATCATACAAATGGTAGGCTATATTAGGGTGCTTGAAATATTGCATGTTCAACATCTTTCTTTTCATCCATTATTTGAAATTAAACATATATTTTTCCATTTGTTTTGTAACCCTATTTTTAACATCGTCCCATGTATTGGGACCCGTTACTATTGCCTTTATTTTCCTCATAACTTCTACAAAGGTATCAATGGTTGGCCAAATATTTTTTTAAACATATACAAGTGTGCTTAGAGAGTGTGTAACTATTTTTAAGCTCTCTCAACTCTCTATAGGGAATTTCACATATACAAGTGTGCTTAGAGAGTGTGTAACTATTTTTAAGCTCTCTCAACTCTCTATTTTGAATAAAGATGTTCACACTTTTGTAATGTGCATTGTTGGATGTTTTTTTCCCAAGGTAAATAATTTGGAATTTAAGATGGATAATATGTGGTTGGTGTAAAACCGTCTTCTCAAAATACAAAATTTGGCCTACATCCTTTTCAAGTGACTTTTCACCCTCTGCATCAATATATAAAAACTATGTATAAATAGAAAAATATGTGAACAATTTTTTTTAACCATAATATATATATAATTTAACAAATTAATAATCATGATAACAATATTAAAATTCATATCCAACTCAAGATGGATGATCACCATCATGCCCACTTGAAAATGGTTGAGAACTAGCGTGACCACGCATTGATCTAGGCCCATCAGCTACAAGATTTACTCACGATATTTTAATTGTGTGATGTTATTAGAATTACATTTTAAAAGAGCATAAAAGAACACACGTGCATGATGCAAATAAGGGAAGCATGACAATCATTAGAAACATAACAACACGAGACATTGATAATGGATTTCACCCAGTGCGGGCTGTCTGTGAGCCCGGTGTCAAAATGGGGTATTCTTCTTCATATAGTGTTGGATATGGGAAGATCTACATGGAGGATGTTCATACAAGGATGTGTCCTCAACATGAGTGGCTTGTCTCTCCATAAGACTGTAACACCCCTAGTTTATGTGCTGAATCTAAAAAAACTAGACATTTGAACTTTAATCCTAAGGGGGAGTGGACCCCAAAGGACAAGTATTTTGTGGATGTAATTAAATATTTAAATTGAGAAAATGAATAAAATGATTTTGTGCAGATTGACCAAAATGAGATTTATGAGATCACTTGCTAAATCCATGAGAATGGATAAGGCAAATACTTTCCCCACAATCTTTCAAAAATCCTTGAAAGAAATTATTTCTAATTTAGATTTTTGAGGAAAAATCTAAATTCCCCCATGATGACGAAAGTAGTTTGGAAGAGGTAAAAAGATGGAAAAGCTGGCAAAAGCAGAAAGTAGCTTTAAAAGTCCCTAAAATGGGAAACCTAGGCAAACAGGAAGAAAAGCATCCTGAAATTTTGGACGCGGAATTAGAAACAGACTTTGGGGAAAAATAGCTTAAATAAGCTACTCCTAACCAGATTAGAGGTTGATCTGTTCTAGGAGGGATCTCAGCTCGGGGGTGAAATCTGGAGATAAACGAATTCTAAGGTTGGGTGGATTGGTCATCTGATTAAGTGGTATGCACAGTTATTTATCGTTTTTTTTGTTATAGGTATACAATTTATGTTGTAGTAAATGATGAGTATATCCCATACATTTAACAGAAATAGCAGAAGAATTATTCTTCAAATTTTTGTATAGTTGTAGAGATCACATCTATGGGAAGGAATTCATCAGAATCTCTAAACCATAACTGGTTTAAATCTGAGAATACATATTTCTCAAAGACGATTTAAAGTTAACTTTAATCTACTTCTGTGTTATGAACTAAATTCGAATTATATAAGCAGAAAGTCTAGTACCCTTATATGCATTATAGAGGAAGAAAACTAGATACAAAGTATACTTAACTGAAATTAGCAGTAAATCCACTAGACAGAAATATAGAGTATACAATTGATGCAAATGCCATGTATCTCTAGTTATAGTATGTTGTATTCAGTAAATTGGAAAAACTTGAAGTAAGTTACAAATATACCTCTAGAATTGCAGCAGAGTTAAACAAATTCCAAAATTAAAATAGGTGGGTATTTAGTACAATCCACAGTATCTATATTGAAATCAAAGGCTTATGATACATAGACACTATCAATCCTTGTTAACATAATAATATTAGACAGGAGGAGTAATGGTGGTTATCCAACTCTAGAACAAAAAAGAAAAAAAAGAGAAAAATTAAATACAAAATCTAACAAAATGAGTACTAAAATCTCATTGCCATCATGATATTTTAAATAAATCTGGAGTCACACCAGCACTAAAAAGGAATGATCAAAGTATTGAAAAAAATGGTTAAGTATTAATTAAAATCTTAAAGACAACATATTACTAGAAAACTTTTGCGGTACTAGAGATTTCGGTTCTGAAACTCGAGAGAGAGAGGTTCCATTTATAACAACGAATTTTATATGTAATTTCTTAGTACTTTAAAATTATGTAGAAAACGGAAAGATTCCTTGATTAATACCCGTATTACGTGGAATTAACCAGAAGAATTAAAACAAACCCGCATAGCTGACAGTACATAGAAAAATAAAATATTTCAAATAAGAAATACCATGAGTCGGTGAAAATGAATTTTCATATACATAAGGTACAACGTAGAAGTTAAAGTATATGCAATATTATCAGTTAAACGTATGTCGTCCTGACATGGGAAAATAAAAACCCAAGTCAAAATATATAAAGTCTGGTGGAAAAAAATAAATAAATAAAAAATATGGAAATAATGGAACGACTCTCCTTAGATTCAACGATATCATTCATGAAATGATTTAACTCAAACGTTAAACAAGTCGTTGTATAGCCAACAAGTTTACACTTAGCCGAAGTGCACATGAAGTACCGACCTGTGTTAGAGAACAAGGCGTTACAACTCTCTGACGAAAAAGGCAAAGAGTTCTCGAGAAGTACTCATTCGAAGCTGGTGATAAATCATTACTTGTAAACGAATATCATTTTGTGAATGATATTAGGGACAGAAAACAAAGATTATAGAAATTTTATCGGCTAAACGAGAACAAATAAATGATTTAATAAATGTTTACTTGGGAAATGAAGGACTTCGACAGTACTAATTTGAGTTAAAACACAGCAGAGAAACCGAATTAAAATAGAGGAATTGGCATTTCAATTGAAATGCATAGGCAAAACGTTATGAGCGGCGAAATTCTCTATACGCTGAAGAGAAATCGTACCTGGAAAAGTCCCAAATCTTTGAGAATAATTCCTTGCTAGCGTCCTTATTCGTTGCATAAGTCAGTTGGAAATTGAATATTTCTGAGAACGAAACCCTCATCTAGTAGTAATAAGACGTTGCGTATCGGCACTTGCTATACATAAGATAAGGTGATAGTTCTATTAGTCAACTGTCTCTGTGAAACTAGAATTTCAAATTATGAAACAGACTGAAAATCGTATAAGCAATACAAAAGTTTAAAACTGGTATAACGATACCACCAATAAAATTGAGTGCAATAAGAGATAAAAGTCTAGACAGTACCCTTATAGAACGAGTGTCAATAAGAGAAAGTCCATTCAGATTATCGTTCTAAATTTTATAATGCGGAGAAAGATATTGATAAAATCCTGAAACTGATGGTATGAAAATAAAATTATAACGATGCAATACATACTGCCTTTCTCTAATACTAAAACCAAAAATGCAGGAGAACATAAGTTACCTCTGCCTAGGGCCAAAGGAGCGCGACGAAGGACATTGTATTTCACCATTACCTCTCAGAAATCGAGCAGAGATATCATAGAGATGCAACACAGGATGATTGAAAGAATGGTGGTGCAAATAAGAGAAGTGAACAAGGGTTTAATGTTCAACTTTTATAAAAATCGTAACCAATAACCCTAGTCAAATCTAGCCATAGAAGTGGCACCAATCGGGAGACTTCACTGGGATCGAAAATGATCTGGACAATTGAGTTTAGTAGACATGCAATAAAATTCAATCGTACAAGTACCATAACAAGTTTAATGCACATTCAGAATAGTAACCATATAAAACTATAAAATATATTTTCGCTCAGAGTTAGCGGATACAAAATAAATCCACGAATCAATATCAAATGTACGATGTGCCAGAATAATAAAATCGATGGGATATGAACCCATCAAACCTGTACTCTATGTAGCAATGAGATGTACGCCATATCAAATACGCAAGGGAACGACTAAGTCGTAAACAATGACACTGTAACAAAGAACGCCCAAGCCTTTATATAAATAATATATAATTCGTGGGATAAATGCCATAGGACCACGAATACGAATCATAGAGTTTTGAAACTTATATGTTTAAACGAAATCCTCATCATCTTATATGTCTGTGGTCAACTCGAGGTATGTGAGGAATTTTAGGTGTATACATGTGGGACGTATTATGTCTTGTGGAGTTACATGTGATGGAGCTATATTGTTGGGAATTATATATCTTTACTATATGTATATGGAATAGAAGTAAAGACTTAAAGCTATAAATCATAACTATTAATGTAACTGAGGGGTTTATACCCAAACTTTTATATGTTGTACACTTGTGAAATCTATATACAATGGGGAATAGATTAAACATACAATTACGTATAATCAAGTATATGGAATTAAAATTGAAAGGGTAGGTTTGAGTACATATGTATTCGTTAAATAGACAACATTGAGGCTCATCAATTCTCCGGAAAATTGTAAAATGAGAGGAGAATTTAAAAAAAATAAAAAAATGTTGCATGTGTGGGAGTTAGGGGATATTACAAAGACGTTCCACTACAGGAACTCTCATTCATAATGGAACTTCTATCAACATCACATAATCTCACATGAAGCAAAAACAATATCCCACAACATAAATTATGCAAGGATCATAATACATCTCACAGAAAAAAGAGGCACATGATCGAACTCAATATACCTCAACCCCAAAGCTTGTTTAAGAAGCGAATGCTCATCTACTAAATCTGGTTGTAAAGTCAAACTCATGTCTTCGAGGTGCATAGAATCGACTACCCACACTTGAGAATCGAACACCGTCACTCTAATATTGATATTGGCCATAGAATGGGAAGATATGCTTCTAAACAGGCATCGCCATTGATCTCTTTTCACCAAGAGGTGTAAAATTGACATAAAGTTTGTAAAAAATGGACTCCGACAAGCTTTGGGCCTCAAGGAATCTTTTGGTTCCCTCAAGATTCCCTAAGATTCTGTTCTGAAGGGAATCTCCAAATCTGATGTTCAGATGGCCATTCTGGCTTTACCATCATGTTCCAAATGGTATCAGAGCTCAAGTTATATAAAACTGGGTTGTTGTCATTGTGCTCTCTGTTGCTGTGTGTTCACTGTATAAATAAATTTCTGTGGAAAATTTTTTATTTTTACTCATCTGTGTTGTGTAGTGTATAGTGGTGCTGGAATGGCAAAAGGTGACGAAATTTGTGTTGATCTGCGTGATGAGGATAATACACCGGATCCCAATGCTCCAGTGATGGCTATGTTGCATAGGTTGCAACAAGAATTGGCTGAGATAAGAAGCCAGAATGACAGATTGTCATTAGCTAGTGAGGAGCAGGAAAAGCTCATCAAAGAACTAACTTCGCGGAACAGCCAAGAAGGTGAGGGTTCTGGAAAGAGGAAGACTGATGAGTCTGAGGATGAGGATGCTGTTAGGCATCAATATAAGCAGAAAAAGGAATTACAGGGGGAATTCTGAAAGATCAAACCTCCCTCCTATGATGGGGAGAAGGAGGAAGATGCTGAAGCATGGTTGCTGAACATGATTAAGTACTTCGAGGTCTATGAATATGAAAGCAATCTGCAGGCCAGATTAGCTGTCTACAAGCTACAAGGTAAGGCTACCTTGTGGTGGGAGGAGACGAAAATGGTTCATGCCATTGATGAAAAGACAGTTACTTGGGAAGATTTTCAGGTTAAGTTAAAAAACCGCTACTTGAATGAGCGTTATTATGATGATAAGGCAAAGGAATTTCATGAGCTTAGACTGGGACATATTACTATTTATGAGTTTGTCACTAAGTTTACAAATCTGTTGAGATATGTCCCTTACATTAGGGAAGAGAAGGAAAAGGTACAAAGGTTTTTGAACTGTTTGCTTGCTGTGTACAAAGAAAAAATCGAGTTTGATAACCCAAAAACTATGGAAGAGGCAGCGAGGAAAGATAGATTATGTTACGAACAGTTCAAAGGCAAAACTGAACATGGAAAAAGCTGGGTAAGTAAGAGTGAATTCAAAGGGAAGAAACAGAAACCAGCCTATTTGAAGAATTTTGGTAGGGATCATCAACGAAAGAAATTTAATAAACCCAAAGAAAGTCAAACTGCTCAGTCCCAAGTGGCTTCAAAACAAATAGATGGAGACAATAAAAAGGAAGGCACAGTTAAAATGAGGGAACCCTTGAAATGCTGGGGATGTGGAGAACCCCATCTTTTGAGGGATTGTCCCCATCGAAACATCCAGATGATTATGAGAGATCAAGAAGCTACCACCGTAAATGACATATCCAGAAATATACCCACTATCAGTGCAGCCTTGGAGAATCAACAAGCATAACATCAAGCTACCATGGTTGAAATGGAGGGTAAGATTTCTGACCAATTTGTTACAGTTTTGATTGATCCGGGTGCTTCCTTGAGTTACATTAGTCCAAAAATTGTAGAAAAATGTAAACTCAAAACTGAAAAATTTCAGCAGTCTTGGATGGTCCAGTTAGCCACTGGAACCAAGAGGAAAGTAACTCATAGGCCACCTCAAACAGAAATTAAATTAAATGATTTTCAAACAGAGGTAAACTTAAATATTTTTCCATTAGGTTCATATGACTTGCTGATAGGGATGGACTAGCTGGAAAAGAAGAAGGCCATGATGAATTGTTGGAATAAGACCCTACATTGTGTAGATGAAGAAGGGAAACCTTTTATTCTCAAGGGAAAACCAAAACCTATCTCTATAAGACAAATATCAGCACTACAATTAAAACGAACAGCTAGGAAAGGATACCAAGTCTATGCCGTACATGTAGAAGAGACAGAACAGAAAACTGAAGAAAATCTGCTGGATACTTTGCCAGTAGTAAGGGAGTTTAAGGAAGTTTTTCCAGATGAGATTCCTCATCTTCCTCCCAAAAGAGAGATTGACTTTTCAATTGATTTGGTGCCGGGAGCAACACCTGTTTCCCGAGCCCCTTATCGAATGAGTCCCGCCGAACTCATGGAGTTGAAAATGCAGTTGCAAGAATTGCTGGATAAGGGTTATATCTGACCAAGTGTGTCTCCTTGGGGAGCACCGGTTCTATTTGTGAAAAAGAAGGATGGAACTTTTAGGATGTGCATTGATTATCGTCAACAAAATAAGTTGAGCACTAAAAACAGATACCCCTTGCCTAGAATTGATGATCTTTTTGACCAAGTGAGAGGGGCTTTGGTCTTTTCGAAGATTGACTTAAGGAATGGTTATCACCAGCTCAGAATTAAGGAAGAAGACATCAACAAAACATCCTTTCGAACCAGGTATGGTCACTACGAATTTGTATTCCTACCTTTTGGGTTGACAAATGCCCCTGCCACCTTTATGTGCTTAATAAACAGTGTGTTAAATAAGTACTTGGATAAGTTCATGCTTTTGTTTATAGATGATATTTTAGTTTAGTCAAAAAGTGAGGAAGAACAAAAAGAGCACATGGGGATAGTATTGCAAACTTTGAACGAAAACCTGTTATATGCCAAATTCAGTAAATGTGAATTTTATAAGGATAAGATCCAATACCTGGGTCATATTATTTCGGAACAAGGGTTGGTTGTTGACCCTGAAAAGATAAAGGCTATTAGAGAATGGCCTGTGCCAACTGATGTTTCAGCATTGAGATCGTTTGTGGGGATTGCAGGTTATTATCGCAGATTTGTGGAGAGATTTTCTGCCATAGCACACCCCATAACTTCACTGCAAAGGAAGGGTGTCAAATTTGAGTGGACTGAAAAGTGACAAAACAGTTTTGAACAATTAATGTTGAAACTCACTACAACCCCTATTTTAAAAATTGCAGATCCTGATAAAGAATTTGTTGTATGCACAGATTCCTGTAGAGAGGGGTTGGGAGGAGCCCTTTTGCAAGAAAATGCAGTTATTGCATATGAGTCTAGGAAACTGAAGACACATGAACATAACTATAGTGCTTATGATTTGGAGTTAGCTGATGTTATTCATGCCTTGACGATGTGGCGACACTACCTTCTTGGAAAGAAATTTACATTAATGGCAGACCATATTAGTCTTAAGTATTTATTTTCCCAAACTGATTTGAATGCTAGACAGGCCAGATGGCTGTCCTTTTTGAGTGAATTTGATATGGACATAAAACATATTAGGGGGAAAGAAAATAAAATTGTTGATGCCTTGAGAAAAAATTCTTGTCAAAATATAAACAACATTCGAAGTAGTGCCCAATTTGGTATAGAAGATTTAGTGAAAAAGGCAGCAGACCAGGATCCAAATTATGAAACACTACAGGTAAAGCTACTAAAGAAAGAGATAACTGAATACACTCAAAACCAAAAAGGGCTAATCTGCTACAAAAATAGATTGTATATCCCCAATGTGAATTCTTTGAAAAGAGAAATTCTAGATGAATATCATAAACAGCCATATGCAAGGCATCCTGGATATCAACAAATGTTAACAGCTTTGAAAAAGAAGTTGTTTTGGCCAGGAATGAAAAGAGATGTAGCAGAATATTTAGCTAGATGCATGGAATGTCAACTAGTTAAAGTTGAGCATCAGCATCCTGCTGGTCTTTTAAACCCTTTGTCGATTGGAGAATGGAAATGGGACACAGTTTCCATGGATTTCATAACAGGATTACCCAAAACCAAATACCAACATGATTCAGTGATGGTGGTAGTAGACACTTTAACAAAAGCTGCACACTTCATACCAGTGAAATCTACTTTTGGGACAACCCAAGTAGCGAGTGTGTTCCTTAAGGATGTAGTAAGGCTCCATGGGGTTCCAAAGGTGATTGTTTCAGACAGAGATGCTAAGTTCACAATAGCTTTTTGGAAAGGTTAATTTGGAGGTATGGGTACTAAATTGAATTTTAGTACTGCCTATCACCCTCAGACCGACGGTCAGACAAAGAGAACTAACTAGATTTTGGAGGATATGCTGAGAATGTATGTGATGGATCAACCATCAAAGTGGGAAGACTACTTGCATTTAGCTGAATTTGCCTATAATAACAGCTATCAATCTTCCATCAAAATGAGTCTGTTTGAGGCACTCTATGGGAGGAAGTTTCGTACTCCTTTGAGCTAGAGCCAGCCAGAGGATAAGCTAATGTTGGGACCCAAAGCTTTACAAGAGATGGAAAGAATTGTTAAACAAATAAAAAGAAACATCAAGACAGCACAAGATCGTCAGAAAAAACTATGCTGATAAGAAAAGGACACATCGAGAATTCAAAGTGGGGGAGCATGTGTACTTGCGTATTAAACCCAAAAACAGCACAGTTTATGTTGGAAGTTGTGCAAAGCTAGCTCCTAGATATTGTGGTCCTTTTGAAGTATTAGAAAGGGTGGGACTAGTGGCTTACAAGCTGGCCTTACCACCCCATGTTATAGTGCATGATGTGTTTCATGTTTCATTACTAAAAAGGTATGTACATGATGCTTCTCACATTATTGATTGGAATGTGGTATAGGCGGAACTAGAAGGGGAGTTCCTCCCAGAACCGCTTCGAATATTGGAGCAGGAAGAAATTGAATTGAGGAACCAGACGGTAGAAAGAGTAAACGTGTAGTGGAAGCACTTTACTGCGGAAGAAGCTACCTGGGAAAGAGAAGCTGAAATAATGGAAAGATATCCATTTTTGTTTGAAAAATGAACTCCAGTAGTTAAATATCAACACCAAGGATGTTTCCTTTCAGAGGGGGAATATGTAACACCCCTAGTTTATGTGTTGGATTTCAAAAAACTAGACATTTGAAATTTAATCCTAAGGGGGAGTGGACCCCAAAGGACAAGTATTTTGTGGATGTAATTAAATATTTAAATTGAGAAAATGAATAAAACGATTTTGTGCAGATTGACCAAAATGAGATTTATGAGATCACTTGCTAAATCCATGAGGATGGATAAGGCAAATACTTTACCCACAATATTTCAAAAATACTTGAAAGAAATTATTTCTAATTTATAATTTTGAGGAAAAATCTAAATTCCCCAATGATGAGGAAAGTAGTTGGGAAGAGGTAAAAAGCTGGAAAAGCTGGCAAAAGCAGAAAGCAGCTTTAAAAGTCCCTAAAATGGGAAGCCTAGGCAAACAGGAAGAAAAGCATCCTGAAATTCTAGACGCAGAATTAGAAACAGGATTTGGGGAACAATAGCTTAAATAAGCTACTCCTAACCAGATTAGAGGTTGATCTGTTCTAGGAGGGATCTCAGCTCGGGGGTGAGTTCTAGAGATAAACGAATTCTAAGGTTGGGTGGATTGGTCATCTGATTAAGTGGTATGCACTGTTATTTATATATTTTTTTGTTATAGGTATACAATTTATGTTGTAGTAAATGATGAGTATATCCCATACATTTAACAGAAATAGCAGAAGAATTATTCTTCAAATTTCTGTATAGTTGTAGAGATCACATCTATGGGAAGGAATTCATCAAAATCTCTAAACCATAACTGGTTTAAATTTGAGAATACATATTTCTCAAAGATGATTTAAAGTTAACTTTAATCTACTTCTATGTTATGAACTAAATTCGAATTATATAAGCAGAAAGTCTAGTACCCTTATATGCATTATAGAGGAAGAAAACTAGATACAAAGTATACTTAACTGAGATTAGCAGTAAATTCACTAGACAGAAATATAGAGTATACAATTGATGCAAATGCCATGTATCTCTAGTTATAGTATGATGTATTCAGTAAATTGGAAAAACTTGAAGTAAGTTACAAATATACCTCTGGAATTGCAACAGAGTTAAACAAATTCCAAAATTAAAATAGGTGGGTATTTAGTACAATCCACAATATCTATATTGAAATCAAAGGCTTATGATACATAGGCACTATCAATCCTTGTTAACATAATAATATTAGACAGGAGGAGTAATGGTGGTTATCCAACTCCAGAACAAAAAAGAAAAAAAAGAGAAAAATTAAATACAAAATCTAACAAAATGAGTACTAAAATCTCATTTCCATCATGATATTTTGAAGAAATCTGGAGTCACACCAGCACTAAAAAGGAATGAGCGAAGTATTGAAAAAAATGGTTAAGTATTAATTAAAATCTTAAAGACAACATATTACTAGAAAAATTTTGCGGCACTGGAGATTTCGATTATGAAACTCGAGAGAGAGAGGTTCCATTTATAACAACGAATTTTATATATAATTTCTTAGTATTTTAAAATTATGTAGCAAATGGAAAGAGTCCTTGCTTAATACCCGTATTACGTGGAATTAACCAAAATAATTAAAACAAACCCGCATAGCTGACAGTACATAGAAAAATAAAATATTTCAAATAAGAAAGACCATGAGTCGGTGAAAATGAATTTTCATATACATAAGGTACAACGCAGAAGTTAAAGTATATGCAAGATTATCAGTTAAACGTATGTTGTCCTGACATGGGAAAATAAAAACCCAAGTCAAAATATATAAAATCCGGTGGAAAAAAAAAAAAAAAATAAAAAATATGGAAATAATGGAACGACTCTACTTAGATTCAACGATATCATTCATGAAATGATTTCACTCAAACGTTAAACAAGTCGTTGTATAGCCAACGAGTTTACACTCAGCCGAAGTGCGCATGAAGTACCGACCTGTGTCAAAGAAGAAGGCGTTACAACTCTTCGACGAAAAAGCCAAAGAGTTCTCGGGAAGTGCTCATTCGAAGCTGGTGATAAATCATTACCTGTAAACAAATATCATTTTGTGAATGATATTAGGGACGGAAAACAAAGATTATGGAAATTTTATCAACTAAACGAGAACAAATAAATGATTTAATAAATGATTACCTGGGAAACGAAGGACTTTGATAGTAATAATCTGAGTTAAAACACAGCAGAGAAACCGAATTAAATTAGAGGAATTGGCATTTCAACTGAAACGCATAGGCGAAATGTTATGAGAAAAGAAATTCTCTATACGCTGAAGAGAAATCGTACCTGGAAAAGTCCCAAATCTTTGAGAATAATTCCTTGCTAGCGTCCTTATTCGTTGCATAAGTCAGTTGGAAATTGAATATTTCTGAGAACAAAACCCTCATCTAGTAGTAATAAGACGTTGCGTATCGGCACTTGATATACATAAGATAAGGTGATATTTTTATTAGTCAACTGTCTCTGTGAAACTAGAATTTCAAATTATGAAACAGACTGAAAATCGTATAAGCAATACAAAAGTTTAAAACTAGTATAACGATACCACCAATAAACTTGAGTGCAATAAGAGATAAAAGTCTAGACAGTACCCTTATAGAACGAGTGTCAATAAGAGAAAGTCCATTCAAATTATCGTTTTAAATTTTATAATGCGGAGAAAGATCTTGATAAAAGCCTGAAACTGATGTTATGAAAATAAAATTATAACGATGCAATACATACTGCCTTTCTCTAATACTAAAACCAAAAACGCAGGAGAACATAAGTTACCTCTGCGTAGGGCCAAAGGAGCGCGATGAAGGCCGGCGTATTTCACCATTACCTCTCAGAAATTGAGCAGAGATATCAGAGAGATGGAAACACAGGATTATTGAAAGAATGGCAGTGCAAATAATAGAAGTGAACAAGGGTTTAATGTTCAAATTTTATAAAAATCATAACCGATAACCCTAGTCAAATCTAGCCATACAAGTGGCACCAATCGGGAGACTTCACCAGGATCGACAATGATCTGGACGATTGAGTTAAGTAGACATGCAATAAAATTCAATCGTACTAGTACCATAACAAGTTTAATGCACATTCAGAACAGTAACCATATAACACTATAAAATATATTTTCGCTCAGAGTTAGCGGATACGAATAAATCCACGAATCAATATCAAATGTACGATGAGCTGGAATAATAAAATCAATGGGATATGAACCCATCAAACCTGTACTCTATGTAGAAATGAGACGTATGCGATATCAAATACGCAAGGGAATGACTAAGTCGTATACACTGATACTGTAACAAAGAACACCCAAGCCTTTATAAAAATAATATATAATTCGTGGGATAAATGCCATAGGACCACGAATACGAATCATAGAGTTTTGAAACTTATATGTTTAAACGAAATCTTCATCATCTTATATGTTTGTGGTCAACTCGAGGTATGTGAGGAATTTTAGGTGTATACATGTGGGACGTATTATGTCTTGTGGAGTTACATGTGATGGAGCTATATTGTTGGGAATTATATATCTTTAGTATATGTATATTGAATAGAAGTAAATACTTAAAGCTATTAATCATAACTATTAATGTGACCAAGGGGTTTATACCCAAAATTTTATATGTTTTACACTTGTGAAATCTATATACAATGGGGAATAGATTAAACATACAATTACATATAATCAAGTATATGGAATTAAAATTGAAAGGGTAGGTTTGAGTACATATGTATTCGTTAAATAGACAACATTGAGGCTCATCAATTCTCCGGAAAATTGTAAAATGAGAGGAGACTTAAAAAAAAAAAAAAATATTGTTGCATGTGTGGGAGTTGGGGGATATTACAAAGACGTTCCACTACAGGAACTCTCATTCATAATGGAACTTCTATCAACATCACATAATCTCACATGAAGAAAAAACAATATCCCACAACATAAATGATGCAAGGATCATAATACATCTCACTGAAAAAAGAGGCACATGATCAAACTCAATATACCTAAACCCCGAAGCTTGTTTAAGAAGCGAATGCTCATCTACTGAATCTGGTTGTAAAGTCAAACTCATGTCTTCGAGGTGCATAGAATCGACTACCCACGCTTGAGAATCGAACACCGTCACTCTAATATTGATATTGTCCATAGAATGGGAAGATATGCCTCTAAACAGGCATCGCCATTGATCTCTTGTGACCAAGAGGTGTAAAATCGACATAAAGTTTGTAAAAAATGGACTCCGACAAGCTTTGGGCCTCAAGGAATCTTTTGGTTCCCTCAAGATTCCCTAAGATTCTGTTCTGAAGGGAATCTCCAAATCTGCTGTTCAGATGGCCATTCTGGCTTTACCATCATGTTCCTTATGAAATTTTGGTTATAATAACTGTAAACTTCATATCATTCTGATAAAATGGAATTTTACCTCCTTGTGGAATCTTTTGAGCATTAAGGAATCTTCTCTGTAAAAGTTCTCTGTCTTGAAAAGCGTGGCTGCACATGGTTTTTCCTTGGCATGCCTTCTGGTTCCACACATGCAAAAACCATCCTTGAACTCTGTGTTGGTCTCCCTTCTCTTCTTCCTTCTCGGCCTCCTCCTCTGTTTGTTTCGCATGGAAAAATGAAGGTTTATATAAAACTATTGGGTGGAGTTTTCAAAGCCCAATGGGCAAGAGGAATGGTAAATATGGTAACTTGTTCAGGGGAGTTTGGCGGATCATATACTGCCTCCCCCAAAAATCTACATATGTATATTTTGTTGGGCATGTTGTTTTAAACATACCACAACCGTTGTTGTATTTATTTTTGGGGAGTGTTTATGTATTATTTGAATAAACATATGTTTTAATTTCGAATGTTGTTTATAATGTTTGGAACATTGTATTAGTATGGTTATTTTTTGTTGGGACTGCTCGCTCGTGGGCTGGCCACGTGGGCCAAGCAAGTTCGACCCCTACCAGTCCCGTTATGCTGCCCTTCGGTGGTTACATATGGTAATACCATATTTGTATCATATGGTGGGGATATGTGGTATAATGGTGGGTGGGTTCCACTCCATGCGCCCTAGACCCAACGAACATTCTTAGTATAGTTGGGCTTCAGTTGTGGAGCTCCACAAGGGTCATGGTCCGTCGACCCACATTTTAATGTTTTTTGTTTCATTGTAATAAGGTCTGACAGGGGTGGTGCAGGTCATGGCCGACCACGCCTATTTTTGAATATTTTTTCGTTACTTAAAAACGAACAATCATTTTTTATTTTAATGGAAATAAGGGTCATTGGGAAAATTAACGAGGCCACAATTTCACCTATTTTCGGGAGCTGGGTTCCTTGCTGGTTTACAGTGACTTTGTGGGATAGTTAAACCTAGCCAATTGCCCAAATTTGACCAAAAATGTGACTCACTCTAACTTCTCCATACATGCTTAGGTTGGATATATGTTCATAACACTGAAATTAGGGCGACGAGTACTTCAACCTGAACCTCATTTGAGGGCAATCCAACCACTTTGAATTTTGACCTATCATCAACCCTCTTGGTCTCCTAAGGGTGTATGGAGACACCTCGATCAATCCTCCCCCTTGAGGAGCTTTTGTTCCACCAAAAGCATGAACATAATTTGCAAATGCTATGTACCTTATCTGCACCATAATGTCCTAAAAGGTCACCCTTCATTCTCCTTCACATTTCTCCTTCGGAATCATAAGAGATGAGCGGACACCTGCATCCTCTGCTGACCTGTAGTACAATATTTTGAAAATTACGTGCTTTATTACATGACTGACTATGACCCAAGCATCCCATACAATTTCCACAAGTTTATAACACATACTCAGTGGTCAAGTTTACATTAAAATGGAATCAATGCCCCAGCTATCAATACAAGGCCGAAATATCATTGTTGCATTATAAGTGATGGAAAAAACATCATCATTTTTACATTTTAAATTGAAAAATACGATTTAAAAAGTAAGGCCAGACATGTTACCAAACTAAAAAACCATATTTCACTTGTCAAAGTGAATGGGTCATCCCTCTGTGGCGCTTTTGCTTGTCGAATAGTTGTTTCAATTGGTTCCTGCACTGACACTTTGTCCTTAAGGCACTGCCCTAGATGAAGCCTCCAACACATGACTCGTTGATGGCCAATTCTATCGGAATGACTACACTGAGTCTTCATCCTCCATACCTCCTTTACCTTCTTCATTTCCTGCGATGGAGAAGCCCTTTCATGCCTCATCCTCTTTTGTGCTGCCATTATTTTCTAACACATAACAAATACATGGTTATGTAATCTACAAAAACCTACATTTTTTCTGATGCCATGATATATGTTCATGGTTAGTGACACGCTTGTGATCAAAATGAACACTAGAATATCGATACTTGTTATACCTTTCTCGGTTGTTTCTCATGCGATCATGGTGACGAGAGCTTGTCTCGGCTCTTTCACTACTATGTGGGTTGTCATAGGGTGACGGTGAAGTGTTCCCATCATTCTCTCTCCCTAATGGTTTTAGCCATGCATTAGAAACTTCAGACACCTTCGAGCACTATCCTTCAATGTACCCTAAACCTGCTAATCAAGTTCTCTGTATGACCTCCAATAGATGAATAATTCCTTGGCCATTAACGCCAAGTCCTCCTCCCTTATATCCCATATTGGTGAGGATTCACATGCCAGTTCCTGTAATGGGTATCTCCACATTTCCCACAAAAATGGTAGCATGTGAAGATGAAACTGAAAAAAAAAAATCAACATTGTTTACCTCAGATGTCAATTCAGAAACATATGAAGATGGCTTCTTGAAGCCTTTTCTGCACTTCAATTCCTCAAAATCCTCTTCCGCGACTCGCAACTGAAGCTGCAATCTCTGCTTCTCTTCTTTCTCTTCTTGGAGAAGCCTCCTTAATTCAGAATCCATTGCTTGAAGGCTCTGGTTGTTGCACTTCAGTTCTTCCAAGGCTGCCTCTACGGCTTGCAACTGTAGTTTCACTCTCTTCTTATGCTCTTTCTCCTCTCATAGAAGAACTTTCAATTTAGTGTTATCTTCTTGAAGGTTATAGTTTATCTCCTCATTCGAATGATGAGAAGATGGTGATGGAAATGAAAAGTCACTGGAAGATGTGGATGAAGCATTAGTTTGTGCTTCTTGTTTATCCCGTCTTTCATAGGCTTCCAAAATCATGCCCACCATCTTAGAAATCCTGAGCATGGCCTCGTACATGTATTTTCCATCCTCCACTATTGCACATTCAATCATTGTTCACGCTCGCAATTCACATCGGTAAGAAGACCGTTCTGATACCACTTTATCTAGGTCCGTCAAGCACCGGATTTACCCATGATCTTTTACTCCTGTGATTTTGTTAGAATTTCATTTTAATATAGCATAAAAAAACACATGTGCATGTTGTAAAGAAGGGAGACAAGAAAACCATTAGCAACATAACAACAGGAGATGTTGACAACTGAGTTCACCCAGTGTGGTCTATGTCTCCAGGCTCGATGTCAAAATCGGGTAGGTCGCTTCATATAGTGCTGCAAATGGGAAAATGTAAATAGATGATGTTAATAAAAGGATGCACCCTCAACATGAGTGGTATTTATCTCCTATCAACATGACATAATCTCACATGAAGCAAAAACATTTTCCAGCAACATACATCAAGCAAGGATCATAATACATATCACAACGAAAAGAGGCACATGATCAAGCTGCATATACCTCAACCCTTAAAGTTGGCTGAAGAAGTGCATGCTCAGCTATTGAATCTAGTTTTACCATCGAACACATGGCATCAAGGTGCATATAGTCGACTGCCCACACTTGAGAATCGGAAAAGATCACTCCATTCTAGAAATTTGATGGAAAATGGGAAGCTCTGCTACTGAAACAAACATATCTGTTGATCTCTTGACACCGAGATATGTAAAATCAACATAACATTTGTCAAAAATATACTCCGACAAGTTTTTGGCCTCAAGGAATCTTTTGGTTCCCTCAAAATTCCCTAAGATTCTCTTCTGAAGGGAATCTTCAAATCTACTGCTCAGATGGCCATTATGGCTTTACCATCACGTTCCCTATGAAGTTCTGGTTAAAATTTCTCTAAACTTCATATCATTCTAACAAAATGGAATTTTACCTCCTCATGGAATATTTTAAGCATTAAGAAATATTCTCTACAAAAATTCTCTCTCTTGAAAAGCGTGCCCACATATGCTTTAGCCTTGGCCTGGCTCACGGTTCCACACCTGCATAAATCTTCCTTGAACTCTGCACTGATCTCCCTTCTATTCTTCATGCTCGACCTCCTCCTTCATTAGAGTCAATGGAAAAATGAAGGTTTATATAAAAATATTGGGAGGAGTTTTCAAAGCCCAATGGGCTGATAGAATGGTAAATATGGTAAAATGTTAAGGGGAGGTCAGGGGATCAAATACTACCTCCCCAAAAAATTCAAATATGTATATTTTTTTGGGCACATTGTTTTAAACATATCACATAACTATTTCAGTACTTATTTTTGGGGTGTGGTTATGTATTGTTTGAATAAACATATGTTTCAATTTTGAATGTTATTTGTAATGGTTGGCACATTGTATAAATATGGTTATTGTTTGTTGGGACCCCTTGCTTGGGGGTCAGGTGGGTTCAACCCTTGTCGATCTCGTGATGCTGCCCTCTGGTGGTTACAAATGGTAATGCCATATTTGTATCATATGGTGTGGATACGTGGTATAACAGTGGGCGAGGTCCGCTCCATGTGGCCCCGACCCAACCCACATTCTTAATATACATACATACATACATACACACACACATACACACACACACACATATATATATTTTTTGATAATATAGTTGGGCTTCGATCATGGGGTGGGTGGGAGTCATGGCTTGCCACCCCTATTTTTTAATATTTTTTTCATTATTTTAAATTGAATACTCATTTTTTATTTTAATGAAAATAGGGGTCACTGGGAAAATTAACAAGGCCACAATTTTGCCCATTTTTAGGATCTGGGTTCCCTACCAGTTGATGGTGAATAGGTGGGACAACTAAATGTGGCACATTGCCCAAGTTTGACCAAAACTTTGACTCGCTCTAACTTCTTCATAAGTGCTTTGATTGGAGATTTTCTCACACTGTTGGAACCATGGCGAAGAGTACTTCACGATGAACCTAATTTGAGAGAAATCTGACCACTTAGAATTTTCATCTATCATCATTCTCTTGGTCTCCTAAGTGTTTCTAGAGCCACATGAATCACCCATTGATTGGAAAACACCCATTGGTTGAGACCTAGCATGACCACCCATTGATTGGCCACCAGAGGAATGTGTGCCACCACCACCATCCTCACGCGACAAGAGTGAAGCTTCATAAAAAAATAAAAAAAATTCTAATCAATTCAAATATACATACATGTACATACATACATATGATTGATTATATTGTGTGAACCATACCACTATTGCGTGAACCATGGCCAGGCTCCATTTATTGAGTAGATACTCTCTTCCTTAGAACTCCTAAAAAATGAAATTTATTAAAAATTAATTTAACTCACTAAATTGACAAAAATTCAATTGCATATGTTTACATGTATGTATGGGTATAAGATTATATATTCTTTAATATCATTTTAAAAATTTCACATTTAATATAAATATCATGAACACGATGGGCATCCCTCGATCCATGATCCCCGTCTCTCGCAAAGGCATGGGACTCTATGGATGTTCTCCTCGAAGAATCATGTGGAAAATGATCATCCTCCATGATATATATATATATATATGATGTTTAAAGCCTCGAAGAATCACATGGAAAATTATCATCCATTGCATATAGGGATATCTAGAAATACATAGATACATGACATTTAAAAGGTTACCTCGTGCATATTAAAATAATTTAGAAAATTGATGTAATTTACACAAATTTTGTAGCATAACCCTTAGACAAATTGATGCGTAAAACTCATTTGACAATTAAATAGAAAATTTTCTAAAACATGAAGTTCACCAAGTTGTTCTTACATAGTGGGAGAGCACTTGGTGTATAATTGAAAAAAACACATAGTGGTTAAAAATGACATATTCATAACTAAGAAACACACACACATAAAATATATTTTACAATTTCCATCAATAAATTTTGATGGAGAGTAACGTATTAACACTAATTCATCTTTGAAACAAAAATATTGAATAGGAATTTCCCATACAATAGATCACCAGACATCCTATTAACTTTTGAACCGTGTATGATACTAAATGATTGAAATTGTCTAACAATATTGTTTTCTTTTCCATGTAGTTGTTTTAGCCTCTCCTTACTAACTTGGTATATGCCTTTCATCTAGTTTCACACAAGTTCAGAATTGGTGAAAACTAAAATTCCATTGGATCCATGGTCCCTAGTTATTCCCAAGCATTCTATCAATGAAATATAATATGCTTCATTATTTTTTTTTCTTCCAAGTATATTCATTTTTTCTTTTGAGAAAATTTTTTTTCGCAATATTGCATAACACATATGTAATCACTACTTTCCCTAGATTTTGATAACAAGAAACATCTATGTAATCCCAATGAATAATCCCATATTTCAAAATTTTCATAGAGGCACCTGTCGAATCTCTTCACTCAAGTGCAATGAAGCATTTTCGTGGTCTCTAAATTTCCAAAATAATTCCAAAAAGGTTTGTTTCACACCTGTTGTTATGCCATTTCAAAACAAAGAAAGAACGAAGGGAAAAATCTGCCTCATCGACCTCCTTTTGATGCTCCCTAGAACTTTCTAGAGAAAAGAACCTTTCTTCAACCTCTTTTGCATGGGAAATTTTGGGCCTATGCATTATTATATTCCATAGGAAAAGAATCATAAAATAACAATATTTGGAAATGCAAGCATAGTAATTTTAACGAAATGGCACAAAAGGTTCACTACATGAAGTATTTTCATTAAACACATTGTGGATATGAATCGACAAAGATATCCATTTCATTATATTTTGTTGAAGAATGTATTTTAAATTTAATTTATCGAGAAACTAGTGGTTAAATTCGTGAAAACATTGAACTGAATGAAGCAGAATTAGTGTTCCTGGGAGTTCTTCTAAATGATGCAGACCTCTTCCTTATGTCTGTTTTTTTCCTTGGAGAGTTTTTTATGATACAAATTGGTCCTGCAAGAACTCCATTATTCAATGCAATCCCTCTTGGAGCTGTAGATGGAGGCACCCTTAGGATCTCTGGGGGCAAAGGAATATATGGCTTCCATACCAGATTGTTCTTTAAAGAGAATCTTACCCTCTCCCCTTTTCTCTATCCAATTTTCTCAATAGAGGTAACCCCACTTAATAGATCGGTTAAAATAAATTTTTCTTCATTCCTATCATACTTTACCGAACTTAAACTGCCAGGAAGTTATTTTTCTCCACTACGTGGCCTTATCATCTTGTTAGATCCAGATTACTGGGGAGAAATTGGAACTGGCGGGGAAGGTATTCATGAAGTACAATTATCCAATTCTACAAGAATGGTATCCTCAAAGTGTTGCTCATGATATGAGATGACTGGAACATATTTCATATTCAAATCCTGAGACTCTCCATCAAGAAGTTCCAATATTTCTCTCCCATTGACTTCATTGTTTGCAACTCCATAACTACATGCATATTTGAAGGTTACTTCACATTGAAAATCTTGTATCTCTTATCCTTCAGAGTTGGATTTCATTTCAAGATTTTGACAATACTAGTTGCTACTTGTCCATCACATTTCCATGTCAAACATTCAATAATTTTATTTTCAAATGAGTCAAATTTATTTTTAACTTACTCACCAATTTGTTCAATGCTCTCTACGTTATTCACATGATGTCTGTGAAATGAAGAAACAAAATTTGTTGGTAGTTCTTTGATAGAAATATCCTTGCTATATACTGATTTCTCTATGGATATATTACGAAATCACAATCCGATATGGAGTTAAAGGATTACTAAGGCCTTTGTAATCCCTTTTTGAATCGTGTAGAACCTTTTAATTATCTTGCAATGTAGAAGGAAATTTGACCTATTGAAAGAGATTGCTCGATAGAGAAATTAATCCAGGGTTTTCCACTTTCTCATCAACATCTTGTTCTTCTTGCATAATTTTCAAGATGTTTCATCTACTCATAAGAAATAAAGAAAATACATTATCGTCTACATTGTTCATAAATAACCTAATCAAACCCTTTGAAAAAAATGAGTAAAAGGGCTCTGTCATAGGCCCCAAAGTGTTTAGTTGCATCGGGAAAATACAATGCAACTCATTAAGATATCCATCTGCAACACAAAAGTTCATTTTCTGAATTGGAAGCTTATATACAACTAGTAAATTTTGTTCTGTCCTGCCACCTAAGAATCCATTTACAAAGTTCAATCCCAACCATCACATCCAACAACAGAGAAAATGCCGCAAAGTATATAGACAAGTTAAAGATAAAACATATCAAGGCTAAAAGGATGAACACCCCTCCATTCTCTTTTTATTTTCATGAAAGAGCCTTGGAAATAATGTTGTGCGAGATTAAAGTCAATATTTGCAACAATAGATGGCAAGTTTTCGAAAAAAGCACCCTGGCATGTTTGCTTATTACCATTACAAGTAAAGTAGAATACACATTTAAAAATTTTCTTCAGATACTGCTCACTTAATTATTTTTGAGAAGTAAGCCACAACCTTAGCAATGCTATTTCCTTGTCTTGAATTCTCCCATCACATGATCCTAGTTTTTTCACAAGACACTATTTTTCTAAGACGAACTTTGAGTATTTGCATCCATAGCCATGTAATCCATAGTTCACGTCATAAGAAAATTTTCAACCACAATTATTGAATACTGGAAGAATTAAAACCCTCGAGTGCTTATTCCTTCAAAAAATAAATATCAACTGAATTTGCAGACACTTATGGAAGTAAACCCTCTCTTAAAGAAATAATTTTTCCAACTTGTAAAAATAGAAAATAAATCCTTTGAACTAATCGATCACCAGACCTTTATCTTCAACACAACTTCATTTGCTTCAAAACCCTCATGAAATTCATATAAAGCCTTTCCATCTACCGTTCCCACATATTTCAAACCATATAAGAGGGTAGTATTTCCAATATCGAACGCTCTTGGTGCTGTCACCAAAATCTCTTCAACGCTGCAAAAACAGGTATGGTCGTGGATGGCGTGAGTATACTATTTGCAAAGGTAGGTGTAGGGAGAATTTGGGTTGAAAAAAATAGTACAGATGGAAAATTTCCATTAGTTAGAGACAAACACATACAAAAATTAAATTAGCTGGAAGGGTGAAAATTAAGCTCTCTCATTGGCTGAGGCCAACAATGTTTTCCCACCTCCAATCCAGCAAAGAAAATACATATCGACATAAATATTATGTCCCCATGATAAATCAAATTTTTTGGTTCTAAAAATACACCCAAAAATCTGTTAATATATCTCTATTTCTAAATAAAATCAAAGTTTTTGGTTCTAAAAATACACCCAAAAATCTGTTAATATATCTCTATTTCTAAATATTATAGATCATAAAAACATGAACTTAAACAACTAAACAACTAACATATTCATGATCCAAATTTTTTAAAATAAAAACTTATAATTACAAACTAAATTTTAAATTTATAAAAAATAATTGATATGAGAGATTCAAATTACCCTATTACTTATAAATAAAGAGTTATTAAAATGCTAATTAATTATAACAATTGGCTTCATAATAATTCCAAAATTAAAACTTAAAATACACTAAAATCACAATCTTCTATTATATTTAAAATTCCAATTCAATTTGAATTTTAATTATTAAGAGTTAGAATAAATAAATAAATAAACCCCTCTGGTGCTCCTATATCCCAAGAAGGCTTAGAATTTCAAGTATTCTCTTTGCATCAAATGAAAATTTCATGAATTTTTTACATTTTTCATGGCTTTCATTTTATGTTTTAGGAAAATTTATGAGTGTCATTTTAATTTTCATTTTAGTTTTGACATTTTTTTTTTATGAAGAGTTTACTTAATATACACTTATTAATAGAAGTGCATTTTTTTTAACCATTTAATTTTGAAAGGTTAGATGAATATATGACTGTCAAAATGAAATTAAGACCAACCCTTCAAATTTGAATCTGCTATAGAAAGCATTCCAAAACACTCAATATTTTTCAGATTTTACAATTAAAAATTATCTAAAGCATTTCACAACATTCAATATTTTAAAACATTTCACAACACTTAATATTTTTATATTTAATATTTTTATATTTTACAGAAGAAAATTACAATGTCAAGATATCCCTACCCAATTCAAGCCAAAATTAAACCCAAAAAATAAAACAAAAAAATCCAAAAAAGAGAAAAAAGAAAAAAGGAAAACTCTTAGACTATCGTTGAATTAACCTACTCCAAAAATCATGATAGATGAAAAAATCAACATTGAACTTTTTTATAAAATCACATCGCACTAAATAAATAACAAATATCAGTAACATAAGTATATTTTAGGTCCATAATCCTTTAATAAGAAAATTCCCATCCGTCCGTATTGACTGTGGAGCGGGGCGTTAAAAAAAGACAAAATTTATTTATATTCCCCATTTTATACAAATATAAACACATCTGCACAAAAATTTAACTTAGATTTTATTTAAATAATCATTTATCTAACCATTAGTCAGGAAATTATGTGTCTACCTATATTTGTATTATTTACGAACCTTTTATTAGGAGGAAGAACCAAAGTTTTATCCAAGTAAAATACAAACATTACCACATAAAGAAACTTTTAGTTTAGGGCAGAGTCTCGTTGAAATCAGTAGATATCTTATACTATGAATGGTATAGATAATGTTTGAACAAAACACCATAACAAAAATAACAAAGAGATTGGATTACAGCCAGAAATTAAGCATTTTTTTTTGTTATATTTAAATGTGACAAATCTACTAATTTCAGTTTCTTTTTATGTATGCTAACTTATACTATTCCAGAATATCGGTTTATTGTCGATAATTTTCCTGAGAGGAAAGATATTTTATTGATCATATTTCAAGAATGCTCACTACTACCATGCATATGAAGTTCATCTTCACCACTTTCGCTCATTTTAAAATAAAGTTACAACCAAACATAAATAGCGATAAGGTAGGATCTTTCACTGCTTGTTATTGGTGGTATGGGAGGTGAATTCGGTTTACCACTGGATACACAATTGTAAAGGAGGAGGATTGAAGATGTGTTGTAATGATCAGGATTACACGTTCAACGTCAGTATTTTCGTTGGATGATCTTAGAATTTCAATGTACATATCTGTTGCACTTTGTTAGTTACTTGATGTTTAATATCTCAATAATACTGCAATCGATTGAAAACAAAACAACAATGAAGATCTGGCTGATTTCTGAAATTCATATTTCGTTGAAGAAACCAAAACAATGATATAGAGTTCTTTTTCTTACTATTAAATTGTATTTTAATAGGCGGATCGATGGAACTAATGCTATAAATTGAACATGAAACTGAAGTTTTGGGAATTTCCTCATCACTACGTTTTCGAATCAGTGGTGGACATGATATTACACATTGTAATTTGGAGGGTAGATAAGAGTGATGGACCATGGTAGCTACGATTAAATTTTCTCATGAATATCATGATTCGTATAGATTTTGTTGAAAAGGCAGAGAGAAGAAACATCAAACAATTCACACACAAGCCTTATGAGTTGTCACTCTTCTCTGTTGATCACACAATGTTGATTTAGATTCAATCCCTGAATACAATGAACTTGGTGATGAGTATTTATCCTAACTTACTTGACATGCACAGACTTACCAAACTCATCTATCACATAGCTTTGACTTACTCAACCCTCACTTAATTGACTCTCTAACTCACTTACCAAAGTCATCTATCACATAAATTGACTTACTCTACTCTTACTTAACAAACTATCTAACTCTTCATGTGGGAGTAATTAGCTTACTTTAAAACTCCCCAGTAATTACAACCTATGACTCAGCATAACTCAAACATAACTTAACTATGCCTTTTAGGCTTACATTAGAAATTGAATCAATTATCACTCAAATATGCATGTTGGTCTATGTCTTAGCTAGGCTTATAATTACTCAAAAAAATTACAATTTTGCATTTTATTTTTCTTTTCTTAAAGATTCTATATGCTCGAAATTTCTTCATTCTCTGTTTCACGTTATTGTTGCAAGCTTTCTTCACTTGTTGCCACTACAAATTTTCTTTGAGTTGTATTGAATTTGTGCTGAAAAACAATCTCATATTTTCTTCTACACCTTCCTCTTCAAATATTCGTTTAACCATGGACTGCTACCATAACATTATATCTTCAACTAGTCTCGCTTTCTGTGCTTCTTGCACTTCATATTATTGACTTTTTTTCTGTCATATTTCTTCATAGCGGAATCTTATCTCTTCTTGACTCCATTGGAGAAAAATGGTTTTAATTCATTCTTCCTTGTTTTCAGAAACTTTCCATATCATTCTCTTCACAGTCATCATCATGTGTTGTTGCCTTCTTATTGTACTGAAGACCATTATTAACCATTTAATTCAGCTATTTTATTCCAGTTGTTGCTTTAAGACTTGCATCAATTTGTTCAACTGGTTTATGAATCCATTCTTCAATGAGCTTCAAATTTGCATCAAACTTATTAACAACCTTGTTTTCAACTTCTTCTCTCATGTTATTTTAAGTACCTGCATATTCAAAATCAATGTTAAAAACATATTTATTATGCTCTTCAGTAAAAACTTCTTCCTCTTCCTCTTCCTTCTCTTCCTTCTTTTCAATTGTCTTACAAACCTCTTCTTTTTCAAACATGTTGTCTTCCACTTGGCTTCCAAAAATGAGTGGGTTTCTCTTATCAAATAACAAAATATCAGTATTTTATTTTTGTTGCATCATGTGCAATGACTCAACACTGGTTAATGGTTCTTCATCAAATTTAACTTCGAAATTTCCAATTGTTGGATCCACCAAACAACTTTCTTCTCTATTGATATCTTTATCAAAGCCAAACTCAGTTGTTTCTTGTTCGCATAGTGCTTCATGAGCAGTTCCAACTGCTTCATATCTTGCTCCTACATAGGTAACTTCAACCTTCGATGATTCATCAGACACAACTCTTAAAATATTACCATAATCAATCCTTGTTTAAAAAAGGAAACCACATATAAGATCAATATAATGTTCACCCACACTATGGTGGGGTATCTGAGCATGCATGTGCTCATTGTAAATTTCAACTTTATCAAATTCACCATCTACGATTGGATTCACCAATGCACATCTCACTTTGCAGTCATCATCCAGATGTGTTTCATCACAGTGGGATTCACCCTCTTCTGTACCATCTACGTTACGGTGGAGTGTTTGAGCATTGATATGCTAATGATTTATTTCACATACTGAGGATTCAACTTCTCTCTTTAAAATCTGTGTTGCATCCTCTTCATCCATATGCATGCTTGCATAATGAGTTTCACCATCATCCACACCATCCATATTACAATGGACTGCTTCAGCATTGATAGGTTCTTGCTCTGTTTCACATATAGAGGCTTCAAATTCTCTCTTTGAATTCTCTGTTGCATCTTATTCATCCTATTCATGCTTGAATAATGCGTATCTCCAAGCCCTATTTTCCTCCGAGAGTATTTCTCATATACTCTTAGATCTGTGTCTAAAATATTTACATGTGACATATCTTCTCTCTGCATGTCACTCCCTCTTGCACCAAATTCAGCTTCCAAGATTTTCCATGATTCATTAGAGGTTCTAGCTTTTGCTACCATGCACATAACGGTTTCATCCATTTCATGTTGAATGAAACTAAAAACTAAATAATCTTTGTGTTATGCTAGACATCTCAGCTTGTCGCCAATGATCTGAACCTCTTTAAACATGACAACACTACTTTCCTCTTATTTTTTATCCCTTTTCTTAGTTTTCTTGAGTCGCGCTTTGCAACCCATGGATGATTTCATAGCTACTTGCAAGAGGCTATCTTCCATATCGCCCCGGAAAAAAGATATGATTTTTATTATGCACCCCCGTAAGGCACAATATTCTCCAAAAAAACTGTCATGCTTGAAAAAACACCAAAATAATTTTTGTGGACTGGCAGATTGTGAAAAGTCCTAAATTCTCTTGCAACCATAAAATATTTTATATGCACCCCGTTTTTTGTTTATAAAAAAAACTTCAATTTTTTTTTTTTTTATACCATGCACTTTTGCAACCCTTATTATTATTATTTTTATATAAAAAAGCTTATATATATATATATATATATGAAATTTTCTGTAAAATCCCTTTAAAACTCTCTCATCATATATTAAAGAAAAAAAAAATCGTTTTCAACTTCTTTCAAATAAGAAATTTTCAAAGACTTTAATATCCCTTCGAATATCCCTTTTAATGTGCTTTTATAACTTCAAACCTTTTCCTTTAGACTTTTCCACATTTTCTTATTTGCTTATCGTGACTTCCCCCACGTGCATGTAGTTGTATAGCTTGAGTGGACATAATGGTTAAGAGCATGTGTTTCCTCCTAAGAGGTCACAGGTTCAAAACCATAGGGGGTTAGAGTTTGTATGCCTTTGTAGACTTAGCATTCAAATCACTACACGAAGGTGGGTCCCTTGTCTCACAAAAAAGGGGGTCTCATACACCAATTTGGTGTTTGGCTTGGCTGTTACATTAAAATTGGATAATAATAATAAAATAAATTGAATGAACAAGACCTCTTTTCTCTATTATCACAAGGTTGTCTTCTTCAGGTCTGTGTGCTAAGTTTCTAATGCTGCTCTCGGCAACAATGTGTCGTGTTAGTGCCGTAAGTTTACCTATTATAACATGGATATATCCTAAGATCTCCAATTATAACACTCTGTAATACCACTGCAGGGTGCATTATAGCTCGAAGAAAGAGAAAACATATTTCTCTTCTTTCACTCACTGATTGTTGTTAATCCATCGTCAACATATTTCTCTTCTTTTGTTAATGGATTTTTGTTAATCCATCCTCTGTGTCAACTCTAATATTTAGTACCTTACCCCTCTCTTAGATCTTTCAATTCTGATACCAACTTGTTGGAAAGGTAGAGAGGAGAAACATAAAACAATTCGCACACAAACCATATGAGTTGTGGCTCTTCTCTATTGATCACAAAAACTTCATTGAGATTCAATCTCTTAATACAATGAACCTGGTGAAGGGTATTTATCCCGACTCACTTAACATGAACACAATTACCAAAATCATATATCACATTATAACTTTGACTTACTCAATGCTCACTTAACTAACTCTCTAACTCACTTACCAAATTCATCTATCACACAACTCAAATTACTCAATGCTTACTTAACTTACTGTCTAACTCTTCATGCGGGAGTAACTAACTAGCTTTAACAGATTTTGGGCTGATCATGTATGGTCGCTCCATGAATGAAGGATTTACTCCAAACAGTAGGAAGGAAACATAGGCAGTTTGGACTCAAATCATTTGAATCAATTTTATTTCGAAGTCGAACTCTTTTTGGTACCCATCCACCATCCAATCCACACATAATTTTTGGGTGCTTGTAATTCTACGTATGATAGAGGTATCATGTTGGAGATAACCCCAACTGCAAACCTGAAGCAAAAGGACAAAAATATTAATTTTTTTTAATTTGATTTTGAAGGACAAAAACAACAAATTGTTTGTTTGTGCACTCAACCAGTGCATTAAATTTCCGGGTTTAAACCCCTGCAATAGCAACCTTTCCGTAGTGTTTTTTGATTTTTTAAATCATGGTTTGACCTACGTTACCTCCCGCTTTAACACCATTCAACTAACTTCATTTAAAATCTGCACAAATCCATTTAAATTTAAATAGTCCATGTCAACCAACCATTGACAAATGAGCATTTATCGAAATCTCCTCTGCCTACGTCATCTCTACTCTCGTCCATGCGATGAGTGGATCCCACCACATCCACGTCAACCTACCTCAACCAATAGTGCAATGTCGCACCATTTAACTGCATAGTCAGTAGGCACATCAATCGATGCGATGTGTTAACATCCATCCATATCAGCAGATAAATGATAACCCATGAGCACAAGTAGCCCATTGTTTAACCCAAAAAGGTGCCTCTGCTATTGACTTTGCCCGACGTCCTTTGACCGAAGATCAAGTGCTAATATCCAATAGGGGAGAACAACGTCGATGGTCAAACCAAACCCTGAGGTCCCTCTGTAGTGATGTATTGCGTGAGAAGTTAACACGGCCTGCATGCCAATTAATGAATGTATGGGTCATTTTGATAGGCCAAGTACAAAGTTGTTGAAAGTCTATCTAGCCATTGAATTGCATTGAATTAGATTAGTTTTTTTTTACTGGCTACAACCATTTTTCATATAGCTAATTTAATTTCAGTTCTTTTTGGTGTATTGTGTAATTTTTTTTATGTCGAGTGTGAGCCAGTGAGTGAAAAATATGTGTGTGTAGCAGCGTAGTGGAGAAGATTTTTTTGAAGACAGAACAACAGATTCTAAGGACTGAATTAAGATATTTTTTCTAATGAAAGAAAAAAAAATTTGCTTCACCTGCAAGTTAGTTTCATTTATAAAATCTCTATGTTGAGAGAGTAAATTTGTTCCTCACTAGTTAAGGAATTTCCATAAATTCCAACACGGTATTGGAGCTAGTCCACACTCTCAGTAGTTGCTGAAGAAGCTGAAGGAATAAGAATATTGTTGAAGCATTTGTCCAGTAGAGTGAAGGTTTAGCATGTCAGGTATTTACAAAACCAAGTTATTTTTTGTTTTTAGAATACAATCCAGAGAACTGTAAAAGAGAAGTCTTAATAGTTTTTAGAGACAAAGGTCGTCTCTCCAAGTAGTGAGAAAGTTTTTTTAAATACATAGCCAATTTTTTAGCATAGTTATGCAAGGCTAGCAATGGTTGGAGCTGGTACAAGCACAAGTATGGGAGATACTCAACTCCAACAGTTCAATGAGAATAACTATAACTATTGGGAAATCACAATGAGATCCCTGTTTGCATCTCAATATTTATGGGAGATAGATGAAGATGGTTTAGAAGAACCAGCAAATGAACAAACATTTAATGCCTTGACACAGACACATAAAGATTTGTTGAAGAGTAATAATAAGAAGGACTCAAAATCCCTCTTATATCTCTATCAGCTAGTGCATGAAAGCATATTTCCAAGAATTTTAGCAACAAAGAAGTCTAAGGATGCATGGGATACCCTTCAGATAGCCTATCAAGGAATGGAGAAGGTAAAGACAACAAAGCTTCAATTAATGACAAGATATTTTGAATTCATTTTCATGAAAGAGTCTGATACAATATACTCATTCTTTAAATTGTTTATTGGGTTGGTTACCCAAATGAGATCTCATGGAGAGACAGTAGAAGAAATAAGAATAGTGGCGAAAAGATTGAGGAGCTTACTCTCAATATTTCATGTCATAGTAACAACCATTGAAGAGATAAAGGATCTCTCAATTTTTACTATTGATGAGCTTCATGCATCATTGATGACACATGAACAAAAATTGAGCAGAACAACAAAATAATATTTGGAGCATGCCTTCAAGACCTAAATGTCCTTTGGAAGAGGAATTAGTCAAGGTAGATAAAACCATAGAGGAAAAGGTAGAGGCAAAATCCAAAACAAAGGAGGAAGAAACAACCCCGAAAATACAAGTGGAAGGGGCATCAACCAAAGTCAGAATCAAAGCCAAGGCAACAACTAACAAGGTGGAGAAAATCAAGCACATGGACAAAGGTATGATAAAGCCCAAGTCCAATGTCATTACTGTAAGAAATATGGGCACTATGCCAATAAATGTAGGAAGAAACAGAGTGTCATGGGTAATAGACCCAGTGCCAACTTTACTAAAGAAACTATGGTTCAAGAGAATTCATTTTTAGCATGTAATATGGCTGAAGAGAAGAATGAAGATATATGGTTTCGAGATTCAGGATGTAGCAACCATATAACTGGAAACATTTCTACATTTTCCATATTGGATTAAAATGTGAAGTCTCAGGTAACATTAGAGACAGATAATAAATTATTTGTCATGGGAATAGTCAAAGTAAGTGTTTTGACAAAGAAAGGAGAAAGAAAAACAATATCATATGTTTACTATGTGCCTGGTATGAAGTGTAACCTTTTGAGCATTGTACAACTCATTCAGAAAGGCTACAATTTATTCTTTAAAGATGATGTATGTACCATCATGGACATACCACCAAGAAAAAAAAGAATTGGACAAGTGAAGATGACAAGAAACAAAATGTTTCATCTTAAATGAGAGAAGATTCGAAGAAATGAGTTGCAATGACTACAGTGACATGAGAGACATTCCAAAGATAAGCAAAAGATGAAAACTAGTTACAGCACTTGAGATTTGGACATTTCAACTTTGGAGGTCTGAATTTGTTGCATATGGTAAAGGGATTACCATTGATTGAGAAACTAGACAGCCTATATGAAGATTGCATCTTGGGCAAACAACATAGAGAAAGCTTTCTATCAGTTTAGAGCATAAGGGAAAAAACAACCTTAGAAATAGTCCATTTAGATCTGTGTGGACCAATGCAAACAACATCATTAGCAGGAAACCACTATATGTCGACCTTTATTGATGATTACACAATAAAAACATGGGTATATTTCTTGAAGTTAAAGAGGGAAGTGTTTGAGTAGTTCTGTCACTTTAAAGATCTTTTTGAGAATCAAAGTGGGCGGCACATAAAAGCTCTTATAACTGATAGAGAAAGAGAATATATCTCCAAATATTTATGTGCTTTTGCAGATAAAATGGTATTCAAAAGCAATTTACAACAAGGTATACACCTCAGCAAAATGGGGTTGCTGAAAGGAAAAACAAAACCATCATGGATATGGTAAGAAGCATGTTTAAGGAAAAACATTTTCCAAGTGAATATTGGGTTGAAGCTGTACATTGTGTAGCATATTTTTTGAATAGATTCCCAACAAAGTGTGTTATGAACAGAGTTCCAGAAGAAGCATGGAGTGGCGTAAAACAATTTGTCACCCACATGAGAGTATTTGGTTGTGTAGCTTATGCACACATTCCAGATCAGATAAGGGATAAGTTGGACAGTAAGGGGGAGAAGTGCATATTTGTAGGATATACTGATGAATCCAAGGCATACAAATTTTATAACCCATCCACAAAGAAGTTTATGATAAACATAGATGTACAATTTATTTAGGAAGAAGCTTGGGATGGAAGAATTGAGAAAACAATAAATGTAAAAACCTCTTTGTGTTATGATGATGATGAGGAAGGAATGGAAGGAAGGAATCCCTCATTAGTAGCACCACCTCCAACAATACAAGAACAACAAGGGACACCACAAGCTGGTATGAGAACACCCTTGAGAAGTGATGATAGTGCTTCTCCAAGCACATCACAAGGTTCAGATGTGAATGCTTCTACAAGCACAAGTTTAGCAAGTGAAAGAGGAACCATATTTAGAAGTCTGAATGAAATTTATTAGAAAGCGGTAACCGATGAAGGTATGAAATCTTTATTTGGATTGTATTTCCATGTAGAAGATCCTATTCATTTTGAAGAAGCAACAAAAGATAAGAAATGGATAGATGCTATGGATGAAGAAATAAATGCAATAGAGAAAAACAAAACATGGGAATTAGTTAATCTCCCAAAAGGTAGGGAAGTGATTGGAGTAAAATGGGTTTATAAAACCAAAAGAAATGTTGAAGGAAAGATTGAAAGGCATAAGGCTGCACTTGTTGTCAAAGACTACAAGTAGCAATAAGGAAGAGACTATGAGGAAACTTTTGCAGCAATTGCAAGAATGGAAATAGTAAGAACAGTGTTGTCCATTGTAGCACAACACGTGGAAATTTTACCAAATGGATGTGAAATCAACATTCCTAAGTGTAATATTGATGGAAGAGGTTTATGTTGAACAACTTGTGGGCTATGAGAAAGAAGGCCAAGAGCACAAGGTATGCAAATTGAAGAAAGATCTCTATGGGCTGAAACAAGCACCAAGAGCATTGTACAGTAGGATAGCTGCCTATATACTAGAAAATGGGTTTGAGAAATGTGAAGGAGAACCCACATTGTACATCAAAGAAAAATATGGTAAGATGCTCATTGTTGTTTTATATGTTGATGATGTGATCTTTATAGGTAATGATGCTTACCTCATTGAGAATTTTAAGACAGTCATGAAAGAAGAATTTGAGATGACCGATATGGAATTGCTAAGATACTTCTTAGGCATAAAAGTAAAGAGAACTCAAAATAAAATTTTTATTTCTCAAGAGAAATATGTGAAAGAAGTTTTGCAAAGATTTAATATGCAGGATTGCAAGGTAGCAATTACTCATATAGTGATGGGATTGAAACTGAGCAAAGAAGACAACAACAAGGGTTTTGATCCAAGTTTGTATAAGAGTAGAGTTGGCAACCTTATGTATTTGACTATAACTAGGCCAAATATTATGCATGTTGTGAGTTTAATTTCCATATTTATGGAAAGGCCAAACGAGGCACATTGGCAAGCAACAAAAAGAATTCAGAGGTATGTGAAAGGAACAAAGAGATATGGTATTTTATACACCTCCTCAGAAAATTTTGAATTAGTTGGATATACACAGTGATTGGGCTGGAAGTATAGACGATAGGAAAAGCACCTCTGGATATGTTTTTCATATGGGATCAAAAGCCATTTCATGGGTTTCTAAGAAACAACCAATTGTGGCTTTATAACTAGTACAGGCAATGTGGCAGCTAGAGCAGCAGCATGTCAAGAAGTATGGATGAGGAGAATGATAAGAGATAAGTGTCATGAACAGGTGAAATGCACAACAATTTATTGTGATAATAACTCAGAAATAGCTTTATCGAAGAATTCAGTGTTTCATAAAATAAAAAAACACATTGATGAAAAGTATCACTACATCAGAGAATTAGTGAACAATGGAGAAATTGTTCTACAAAATTGTAGAACAGAAGAACAATTTGCTGATACTTTAACAAAACCATTGTGGCAGAAATTTTTTAATTATCTAAGGAAATGCCTGGGAATGTATGAAAGCAATAGTTATGATTAATGGGGGAGTGTTAGAGATAACCCCAACTGCAAACCTAAAGCAGAAGGAGAAAAAATAAAAACATTTAATTTGATTTTGAAGGAAAACACCAATAAATTGTTTGTTTGTGCACTCAACCAGTGCATTAAATTTCTGGGTTTAAACCCCTACAACAACAACCTTGTCATAGCCCTTTCTGTTTTTGTAAATCGTGGTTTGATCCACGTTACCTCCCACCTTAACACCATTCACCTAACTGTAGTTAAAAGTTGCGCCAATCCATTTAAATTTAAACAATCCACGTCAACCATGTATATTTTAACCCTGAACAGAAATTATCTACACACGAACCTTATAAAAATAAATAAACAATAGCGAGAGCATAAAACATAAAACAGATAAACACAGAGATTTTCCCTTGGATCCCAAATCGGGACGACCAGCTTGATATTTCATTATATTCCTTTTAGTGTTACAACACATATATATACATGCTGAAGCATACATAAACCCCAATCCATTAACCCTAGATTAGAACATAACCATAGTTCCCTTGACTAGATCTACAAAATACCGAGGGCCAAAAACCATCGTACCCCAAAACCATGTGCAAAATCATGCACAAAACATGGGTGGGTCCGCCTATGAATGGGACCGCACACCAAAAACAAATTTTGTCGGGGTGCTGCCCTAGACCTCGACAGGGGGGGATGCCGCCCCCCCTGTGACCCCCCTATTGCGCCCGGCACAAAATACAACGCGTGGGGCTAGTCGTGGAAAGAATATAACACATACCCAACATTCTCCCACTTCTTGTTTTCTTTCCATAGGGGGCCATAGGAGAGCTTAGTCATTGGGCCAATTCTTCAACACCCATTGTTTCTCTACACCAAGAGAACTTCTGAGTGCTCACAGACTTCGTCAATGCATCTGCAACATTTTTCAAAGTGTCCACCTTTACCAGCAACACCCTTTTAGCCTCAACTATATCTCTAACAAAGTGATATTGAACATCAATGTGCTTTGTCTTTGAATGATAAGCAGGGTTCTTAGCCAAGAAAATTGCACTTTGGCTATCACAGTCTATCCTTATAGCTTGTTGTACCAACCCTATACTTGAACACAATATCTGCAACCAAACTGCTTCCTTGCTTGCATGAGTGGCTGCTATGTATTCTGCCTCTGTAGTTGAAAGCGCCACTACAGACTGTCTTTTACTCATCCAACTGACCGCACCTCCAAATAGGCTAAACACATACCCACTTGTAGATCTTCTTTGGTCCAGATCTCCAGCCCAGTCTGCATCAACAAAACCACGAATGTCCAACATTCTTTCCAATCCTGGTCTTCCCTGGTAGCACAAGCCATAATCACTAGTGCCACGTAAATATCTGAAAACCCGCTTCACTGCTGTCCAATGCTCCTTCCGTGGGTTTGACATAAACCTGCTCAATACTCCCACTGCATGTGCAATGTCTGGTCTAGTACAGACCATTGCATACATCAGGCTACCCACTGCACTTGCATATGGAACACGGGACATATCCTCCTCTTCTTCTTGTGTCTTGGGACACTGTTCAGCAGACAGCTTTACACCTACAAGAATAGGAACATTCACTGGTTTACTATCCTGCATATTGAACCTCTGCAATATAGTCTCGACATACTTCCTCTGGTTTAACCAGAGCTTCCTCTTTGCCCGATCTCTCTTAATTTCCATGCCCAAAATATAGTTTGCAGCACTAAGATCCTTCATGTCGAATTTGGAGAATAGTTGGGTCTTCAAATCTTGGATAATTTCTTTGTCATTTCCAATCAACAACATATCATCCACATACAAGACCAAATAAATAAAATGGTCACCAATTAATTTAAAATAAACACAGTGATCCTCCTTGCTTCTGGTGAAGCCAAGTCCCCATATATAGGTATCAAATTTTTGATACCACATCCTTGGTGACTGTTTTAACCCATACAGAGACTTCTTCAACCTACATACCAGTTATTTCTTACCCTTCACCATAAAGCCTTCAGTTTGCTTCATGTAGATCTCCTCTTCTAGATCCCCGTGAAGAAATGTTGTCTTCACATCCATCTGTTCTATCTCAAAATCAAATGCAGCAGCAACAGATAAAAGTAATCTAATAGAAGTAACTTTTGCAACAGGAGAAAAAATATCACCAAAATCAATTCCCGACACCTGGGAATAACCTTTTGCTACCAATCGAGCTTTGTATTTCTCCACCTTGCCTTATACATTCATCTTCTTCTTAAACATCCATTTGCTCCCTATGGGCTTCCTTCCAGCCGGTAACTCCACCAAATCCCATGCCTCATTTTTATGCAAGGATGCCATTTCATCAACCATGGCCTCCTTCCAAAGTTTTCCATCCTCTGAATCTACTCCCTTCATGACAATTCTGGGATCATCATCAGTTATAGTTAAAGAAAAACTTGAACAGAAAGCAGATGGACTATACCTTTTTGGTTGCCTTCTTTCCCGAACTGATCTTCTCACAGCTGGAGTTTGTGGCTCTTCCTCTTCTGAGTCTTCTTCTATTGTAGATTCTGATTCATCATCCTTTAGTTCAAACTCTATCTTCTGAGGTTCCTTCCGTAGGACTTCATGTGTAACAGCATCTTTCACCTCTCTAAACACCACATCTCGGCTATACACAGCCTTCCTTGTTTCTGGGTTCCAAATCTTGTAACCCTTTAAACCATCCTTATACCCAATAAAGATGCACCTTTCAGATTTATTATCCAACTTGGTCCTTTTCTCCTTTGGAACATGTACATATGAATCACATCCAAATACTCTTAGATGTAAAAGAGAGGGTTTCTTACCAGCCCATACCTCATGTGGAGTCTTATCCTCCAACACTGATGAAGGTGATCTGTTAACTAGATAGCATGCAGTCTCCACTGCCTCTGCGCAGAATTCTTGTCCTAACCCGGTACCACTGGGTATGCTTCTTGCCTTTTCCATCAGTGTTCTATTCATTCTTTCTGTAACTCCATTTTTCTGAGGTGTGTATGGAGTAGTCTTCTGTCGTGATATACCACACTTCTTACAGAACTCTTCAAATTAATTCTTGCAGAACTCCCCACCATTATCTATCCTCAATGCCTTTATCTTCTTCTTTGTCTAGTTTTCCACCAGAGCCTTAAATTATTTAAATTTGTCAAAGACTTTAGATTTATTTCTCAGGAAATATATCCATATATTCCTTGAGAATTCATCTATGAATGAAACATAGTACACATACTTTCCCAGTGATGAAACTGACATAGGTCCAAACACATCACTGTGCACTAGATCTAATATCTTTTTCGCCCTCTTAGCACCAGAAGGAAAACTCACCCGATTCTGCTTCCCATATACGCAATGTTCACAGAAATCGAAATCCAGAGAGAAATTAGACATACCTTCTACCATACCATTTCTATGTAGTATTCGAAGGCCCTTCCCTCCAATATGTCTAGGCCTTTGATGCCATAGTATGGTATTTTATCTAGAGATGGCTAGGCTTTCCGCTCCACTTTTAGGAACCACGGAACTGTTACACCCATAAATAATAGTGCTAACTTGTAGCTTGTACAGATTTCCAATCCGAAATCCCAACATTAAAACCAATGCTCCCCGAACCATCTTGCAGGAATCTTTCTCGAACACTTTTTTTACACATGCATCATCCATCTTGCTTACAGAAATCAGATTTCTAGCCAATGCAGGAATATGCAGAACACCAAGAAGTGTTCTAATCCTTCCACCTTGTAGCTTCAACTTGACTTTTCCACGTCCGACGATTTTGGCATTCCTATCATCCCCTAGGAATACATCATCGCCATCATATTTCTCATACTCACAGAACCACTCCCTATGGGGAGTGAAGTGAAAGGATTCGCCCGAGTCAATCAACCATGACTCATGATCTACATGTGTATTTGAAGAAGAAGCAAAATACACATCCCCACCTTCATCCAAGGTGGTTTTTGCCTCTGCGGAAGGCGCATCATCAAATCCCTTTCCTTTCTCAGGAGGTTTAGATCTGCATTCCTTTTTGTAGTGTCCTTCATTTCCTCATTTCCAACACACCTTTACAAAATTTCCAGGAGATTTAGATCTCCCTCTAGATTTAGATCTCCCACTTAGAACCTTATTCTTGTTTCTATTTTGGGACCTTCCTCGTACAGATAAGGCATATCCATTTTGACCCTCCATATTTCTCCATCTCATTTCCTCCGATAGCAAGGCTAAGAAAATGTCATCAAAATTCAAGGTAGTTGTATTGCTACCTATTGCAATAACCAGAATTTCCCACGAGTCTGGTAGAGAACACAAAAAATTGATGCACCTATCTTCATCTGAGATTTTAATATCAACAGATGACAACTGACTTACCACAATATTGAAGGCGTTCAGATGCTCTGTCACCGAGACTCCATCCTTCATCCTCAGGTTATACAACTTTTTCCGTAGGAACAAATTATTCACCAGAGACTTATATTGGTACAAAGTCCCAAGTTTTTCCCACAAATTCTTTGCCATAGCTTCCCCAGATACATTCAACAATACTGAATCTAAGACACACAACTGTATTGTGCTCTTAGCCTTTTGATCCAGTTTCTTCCAGTCTTCATCTGACATTGTCGTTGGTTTAGTACCTGGATCTACCGCGATCCATTGATCTTTATCCACCAGCAGATCCTCCATCTTGAGCTTCAACAACTCAAAACTCTGACCATTAAATTTTTCGATCTCTATCTTTCTGCCGCTCACCATCTTCTTTCGCCACAAGAATCGATTCTGCAGATCTCCCACCGAACAGGGTCTACCTCAGGCCCAAGAAAAAAATATTTAACAGCAAAGACATCCTTTTGAAGGTGAAATAGCTCTGATACCAAATATAGGTTTTAACCCTGAATAGAAATTATCTACACACGAACCTTATAACAAAAAATAAACAATAGCTAGAGCATAAAACATAAAACAGATAAACATAGAGATTTTCCCCTGGATCCCAAATCGGGATGACCAGCTTGATATTTCATTATATTCCTTTTAATGTTACAACACATATATATACATGCCGAGCATACATAAACCCCAATCCATTAACCCTGGATTAGAACATAACCATAGTTCCCTTAACTAGATCTACAAAATACCAGGGGCCAAAAACCATCATACCCCAAAACCATGTGCAAACTCATGCACAAAACATGGGTGGGTCCGCCTATGAATGGGACCGCACACCAAATTTTTTTTTTGCCAAGGCACTGCCGCCCCCCTTGTGACCCCCCTGCTATGCCCAGTGCAACATACAGTGCGTTGGGCTAGTCGTGGAAGGAATATAACACATACCCAACAAACTAGTCATTACCAATGATCTTTTAATGAAATATCATGTGCCTACGTCACCTCTGCTCGTGTCCATGCGATGAGTGGATCCCACGACATGCACGTCAAGCTACCTCAACCAATAGCGCATCATCACACCATTTAACTGCATAGGTAGTAGGCGCGTCGATCAATGTGATGTGTTAACATCTGTCCATATTAGCAGGCGCAATCATTGTTGATCTTAGATCAACGATAACTCGCGGGAAGAAGCAGCCCACTGTTTAACCCAAAGGGTGCCTTCGTTGTTGACTTCGCCTGACGTCCTTTGACTGAAGATCAACGACTGATATCCACTACAGTAACACAACACCGATGGTCGAACCAAACCCTGAGGTCCCTCCGCAGTGACGTATTGCGCGAGAGGTTAACACAACCTACATGTCGATTAATGAATGTATGGGCCAGTGACGTATTGCGCGAGAAGTTAACACGGCCTGCATGTCGATTAATAAATGTATGGGTCATTTTCACAGGCTAAGTACAGAGTTGTTGAACACTTATCTAGCCATTGAATGGCATTGAATTAGATTAGTTTCTTTTTTACTGGTTACAACCATTTTTCATATAGCTAATGTAATTTCAGTTTTTTTTTTATGTGTTATGTAATGATGTGTATGCTGAGTGTGAGGAAGTGATTGAAAAATCTGTGTGTTGCAGCGCAGTGGAGTAGAGTTTTGTAAAACTAGAACAACAGTCTGTATTAAGCTATTTTTGCTAATGAAAGACAATTTTTCTTCTTCACCTGCAAGTTAATTTCATTTATAAAATCTCTATGTTGACAGAGGAATTTGTTCCTCACTAGTTGTTAAGAAATTTTCAGAAATTCCAACATATCATAGTTTTTTACCATTTAGAATTAAAATTAAACATGAAAATGAAAAGTTATAAGCATACAGGGCTTGTCAAACCTGACCTAGAAAAAATTGCAGCCGCCGTCAAATATGTCCTAAAACTTAAAATACGTCCTACAGGACGTTAATTTCTAGGCTTTCCCACAGTCCTAAAAGGATCGTGGAGAATGATAAACATTGACACATGACATGATTCCCATGGCGGCATGATTTTTGTTGGAATTTTTGGAGAATTCAGAACACACAGAGGAATAAAAATAAATCCTCTTCTACAACATAGAGATAAAATAAAAATTGAATTGCGAAAACAGAGAGATGAAATATAGATTCTATTTCATTAAAATAAACTTGAACGGTTACACAACAAGTCTTCCTTCCTCAGAACTATAGTTCTGGATATACAACTAAATTCAGTGGTTGTTGCAAATACAACACTTCAATTTTTGTCTTTGTGTCATTTTTTCAGCCTTCAGGCAAATTACAAAACACAGTAATACAATACAATGCACTCATGGCATATATATATGAAACATTAAACTATTATATATTATAAATATATCATATTTTAATATATATTACCAAAGTTAAAACTCTAAATATACTGTGGTAAAAACAATTTACTAAAAGTTAAAAATAAAACATATGCGGGAAATAAAACTTAACTAAAAAACATTAAACTTATGCTAAGGTTCAAAACCTTTTACATTTATGTGTTCTAGGGGCTGCTTTGAGTTCATTCACGTGTGTTCCATTTTCCTCTCGGAATTGCTTCGGTGGGTCCCAAAAATGGGTGACATCATTCATTTCGAGGGCTGCTTTCCCCTTTGCTCCTGAAGGTTTGATGTCCCCCCGGAATGGTGTTGGCAGTGCGATAAATGTGGTTGGCAGATAATTGAATGTTGGTGGTTGTTGTTGATAAGTGAAGGCGAGGTTACGTGGAGTGAAAATCTGAGCTGAGTATTTACAACTACCATCTGTCCTTCGAACTTCACATCAGAATTTATGCTGCCATTACTGTTGTCTCTCAAGAGCACCCTTCACCATTTAAGTTCTGTTGTTCTTCTTCTGTGGGCAGTTGGAATTAATATTCCAACACACCCCCTTAATTTCAACTACTGGGTTTTCTTGCATACCTAGACATTACCTTAAATAATTAAAACTCTTCTGCGTTAATGGTTTTGTCAAAATATCAGCAAACTCTCCTTTGTCCTGCAGTGCTGCAAAACAATCTCACCAGTAATAACCAGTTCACCTATAAAATGAAATTTTTCATCAATATGCTTTGTTCTGTTATGGAAGACATAATTATTTGATAAAGCTATCGCTGAGCTGTTATCATAATAAATTGTTGTTCCTTTGTCCTGCTCATGACATAAATCTCTGAGCATTCTTCTCATCCATACTACTTGGCATGCTGCTGCTGTTGCTGCCACATATTCTGCCTCTGCTGTTGATAAAGAAACTATTGGTTGCTTCTTGGAAGCCCATGAAACGACTCCCAATCCTAAATGAAACACATATCCAGATGTGCTCTTCCTGTTATCTACACTTATAGCCCAATCTCTGTCAGTGTAACCAGTCAATTTAAAATTTTCAGATGAGGAGTAGAAAATACCATACCACTTCGTTCCATTCACATACCTGAGAATTCTCTTGGCTGCCTGCCAATGACTCTCTTTCGGCCTTTCGATAAATCTAGAGATTAAACTTACAGCGTGCATTATGTCTGGCCTAGTTGCAGTCAAATACATGAGGCTGCCAACTATTCTCTTGTACAATGTCGGATTAAAATCCTTGCTGATGTCTTCTTTGCTTAATTTTAACCCCATGACAGTTGGAGTTACAACTGCCTTGTTGTTTTTCATGTTGAATCTTTTCAACACTTCTTCAACATATTTTTCTTGGGAAATAAAAATCCCATTTTCATTTTTATCTACTTCTATTCCAAGAAAATATCTCAGAAAACCCAAATTAGTCATTTCAAATTCACTATTCATGACTGCATTAAAATCAGCAATGAGAGAAACTTCATTGCCAGTAAAAATCAAGGGTGGAAATGTGAAGCTGGGTTACACTTTTGTTAGAATCGGGGGCAGAAAACATTTTTCGGCAATAGTTCGGCCAAACATTTTATAAAGCTCAGCCGAACTATTTAATATTTCGGCCGAACTCTCTTAGAAATTTCGGCCAAACTCGTGATTCCGTTTAGATTGACGGCACACTGACGACGCAGGCAAACAAATTTTTTATCGGAGATGGGAAAAACGACAACAAAAGTTTGGCCGAACTTTGAGTTCAGTTGAACTTTTCCTTTTAAAATAATTTGGTTGACCTAGTTTCTATAAATAAATCGCTCGCGAAGTTGATTTGTTTACCGGTCACAGTAGTCACGCGTATTTTCCTCATTGTTGTTGTTGGTATTTTCGCTCCTACCGTTCACGCTGTTGGTCTACTGGAGGTCTTTTTGTCCATGTTGTTGCTCCTCCCATCCATGCTATTGCTCCTTTCGTCGGTGCTGTTTGTCTACTGCAAGGTATGTTTCTCCTCCCGTCCTCGCGGTATGTTGCTGTTGTTATGGAATTTTTTGTGAATGAGTGTAATAGACATTTCTGTTAAGATAGTTCCCTCTATCTGGACACACCATCATTAGGTGTATGTTGAATTTTATGGCATTTTTTTTGAATTTTTGTCTCCACTGTAGCTCTAGTCCTAGCACGGTTGACTTCCACCAGGGTTAGCAGCTCCACACAAATTCTACCACGCTATTTGTTACGAATTGTTCACATGAAAGTTGTGTGATCTGTTTCACACACTCCAATATTTCTCCACACACATACCTTCAAAAATTTTTCTAGTCTAATGCACGTCGCGTGTAGTTCGAACAATACTGCAAGAATTTTTTCCAACTCCTGGGGCTCCATAATGCACCAAAAGATCCGCGCGATTGACATTCCAAGACTATAATAAAAAAATTGCGTGTTTGTTTCACGTCATGTTCACCACATATACACATAGTATGTGTAGTTATTAATCATAAAATAGTTTTAATAGACTCCTTTGATAGACATCCATCTTATTCACAATGGATGGGCAATGAATTCAAGCCTTGAATCTCCTCCTAAGCTGGCATTTTTTCACGAGGTTTTCCTTTTGGATTTCGATCTCACAAATGATATTCACACCTTCTGACAATTAAAATTACACTTGCAGGTCCAATGTAGACTTTAAACATAGTTTAATGCCTTAATCTCTCTTCTTCAGGTTGTTTTTTGTGTCAGCTCACTTCCCAGACAATTATTCAATTCTCCACATCAATCATGTGAGAAGCTCGTTGGAAATGGAAATAAGCATGAAGTAGAATTTGCACTCGTAGGCTGTAGATATTCTAGATTTTTCTTGTACAATTTTGGCATGACAATTCACAACTGGTGCACCTCTCCCAAGAAAGGTCTCTTCTTAACAAGAACAACCTCTTTTTAACCACACTCTGCTGTGCAACAATTTTTTTTTTGTTAAGATAGTCCTTTATGTCTGGACACACCATCATTAGGTGTCTGTTGAATTTTACCAGCTCTGTAATGCTAGTCTATATTAACATAGGATGAGTGGGGGGCGTATTTAACACTGCAATTTCTCACACAATAAACCTGACTCCACAATATGATAATTTTTTTTCCATGTAGACAGGTTATCACACTGCCTTCATATTAAGCGATGCTGGTCAATGTTATTGGTTTCTTGATATGGTCTGCTAGTCAATGTTTTTTACCAGGTTTCTTGATATAGGTAATTTACTGTAAATTCAACTATTTTTCTTGTTATTGACTTAGAGGCAGACAAATATGCTCTGTTTTTGTATGATTGTTTTTTGATTGGGAGCTATAGTAGTTTTTGTTGAAGTTAACTCAGCTTAACAAAGAAATTTTTCTGTTATCAACCCCATGGTTTAGTTTCAATTGATAATTAATAGTTCCATATTTCATTTAATGTTAACTATACATTAGCTCTATTAATTTACAGTTAACTTTTAACTTCATTAAGGAACTTCATAGAAAACTAATAATTCAATTGAAACTACTAATTAATAGTAGGGATCTTAGTTGCATTCAGTTGCATTGAGTCTTTATGCTTCAGAATTTTTTTCTAGTTGTTTATTGGTTTATTTCTAGTTGTTCTTTTAGTATAAAAACTCCGCATAACCGGTGCTACTGTTGAACACCATTAACCAGTGCTGCTACAATAGGCTTCATTATTTCAATAATTTCAGAAAAACTAATACAAGAAGTGTTAGTTTTTTTTTTTCAAATAGAAAAAACAGTCTTTCATATTTATTAGAAAAGAAAGTACAATTACATAGATCTTTCACAGTTCAGCTGGACTTGTCTCTACAAAATATGAGAATCAAAACAAAAGTATTTCAATATATGTCTTGTATATGCAACTGCTATCATTCACTAATTCTTCAGTTTGGTCAAAATCTTGAAAGGAAAAAAAAAAACAAAAAAAAAATGGGAAATAGTACATTTTAAAATATCAAATTATATGTATAAACTAAAAAGTAAGAATAATTCCATAATTATTCATGGATTCATATTTGTATTTAGAATAATGAATAACCTCAAGTGATAATGAAACTTCTATTTTCTAAAGTATTTAGCAGAACCTAATACAAAATGGTAGGTTATTACTTAAACAAACCTGCTTTGAACTTCCAAAGTGTTAGGTTATTTCTTACAAAGTGGACTTGAACTCCCAAAGTGTTAAAGTTTATTGCTTACAAACTGGACTTGAACGCCCAAAATAAAACACATGTCTAAATGTATCTAAGAGTTATACATGTATTTTTTTTTAGGTTGGAGAAGTGTATATGTTTAACAATACAAAATTTTGTTATTAAATAGTCAAGTTTTATAGTTATTATAATGAAATAGTTTCTCACAACAAATTTGATAAAATAAGTGAAATCTATATAATGAAGATTAATTTGTATTTAAGTTTTAGATCTTTTAATAACTAAATTTCTGTTTAAATGAATAAAACAATCAAATGTAAGAAATATAAAACATAATAAAAAACAATGTAAGAAATAGAGAACATAATGAAACACACACATACATATCTAGACAACCAACACAATTATTTTCCTAAGAAATCCTTATGGGAGACAAACAACCCTAAAAAGTAATTATGCTCTACTCCTTTTTCCCTAGGAAATCCTTATGGGAGAAAAAAAAACACTAAAATATAAACATGCTCTAATCTCTCTTTTCTGGTATGGAAAATATGTAAGTACAAAGAAAGAAGTAATCTCTCTAGAGTTAGCTAAGACTTTTGGCTTGTACGGTTGCTATAAAAACTTAAATTCATACATTTTTCTCTGTAAATTCACACTCCTAGTTGTATTTTCAACTATGGAACAAAACACAATAACACAAAATGGAACTCTTATTCCTCCTGGTGGCCAAGTATTTAACATAGCGTGATAGCCAACTAGGTGTAAGATTTGACTCCGTCAACCATTAACGAGGTTTTTTATTTTAGACCTTTAGAGTCTTGTTAAAATTCCACATGTAGCTAGCTTGCTATGCATGAGTAATGGGGATAAAATGACATTCTCTCGTACCATGGTGGTCAACATGATAGGTCAACTTACTAAAGGCATAAATTTTGAATGAACTTCATTTGATGTTTTTCTTGCACCATTGGATATGTCTTTAAGCGTAGACTAATGGTCAAGATTTCGGCACAAGGGATAATCGTTTGACCCCCAGAAATGTCATTTAATACCTCAAAAAGACTCCAAAAGGTTTTAGACCCCAATTCTCCACCCACCATTAAAATGACCCTACAAGTTGATTCTTTCAGTTTTTTCACTCTATAAGCATCAAAATATATGACAAATAATATAATTATCCAATCTAGATCATTATTTAATAATTTGTTAAAATTATGAGTAAGATATACACCATGGAATTTAAATAAATAGCGTTAATTCATTGAACACCCTTGTACATTCTTTGTTGATACTTTGAAAGTAATACGATTTGAAAAAGAATTTCTTTATGGATTCTATTTTCCACATTCTCTCAACCATATCAAAAACCTTCTTATAATATTTGAATCCATCTATATACAACTTTTCATTTGTTTCGATAGGTTTTAACATATTGAAATATTAATTGTATTTATGTCTTGTGTGCTAAGGAAGGGAGGTCGTGAACATTAGGAGAAGAGATAGTATTTGTTAAGTTAGGAGGGATACTTTTTATGAGATAGAGTTAATTTAAAATGCTTATTAAGATTATGTAACTTTCGAACCATAATTACAAATTTATTTATTTTTTTACTTATCATTTAGTTGCTAAAAGTTGAAGTATTTATGTTGGTAAATAATTAATTAGGTCCATTTAAATCATTTACCACTATTGGGTTTTTCATTTTCGTGGTTTCATTCATAATTTCACTTTTTTTTAAATTGTCAATTTCAAATTTTCACACCACATGTGCACAGTCAAAGGACCTAAGGTCTTTCCCATACAAAAGTATGTTCTTTTAAAACATGTTTTCTTGGTGATATGGGTGATTTAGAAATGATTGGGAGAGCGAAATTCCTCATTTAATACACAATATGTTTGGTTCATGCCACTAAGCCAAGAATTTTAAATTCAACTGACTTTTAATATAACCAACCAAATCCCGCAAAAAAACAATAAAAAAATTTATGTTAGGGTTGTGGATCTAGGCATTGAAACAACACACCGTGATATTTCAAATTTAAAAATAATGGTTTGAGTCGTAGGTAGCTTAGACTCCTATCTAGAGGTTTTTTTTCAAAATAAGGATGCACTCCCATTTGATTCTCATGATTAAGTTATAATCATGAGGCTCTCGCTCAAGAGTGGTCCTTCCCAAAATCTTGTGATGTCTTGTCACAAACAAAACCATCAAACTGAAAAACACATCATGCAAGAAACATAGCTCGCTGACATATCATTTTTTTCCTTCAAAGAAAAAAAATTCACTTCATGTGAATATCTCCATGTACTCTTACATATTGGTTTAGAAAACCATCAACCAAACACAAGTCGACAAAACATACCTCTTCAAACAACTCACTCTCAAGTCAAATAATAGCTCATGTACAAATTTCCATATTTCTTGCATTTAAGTGTGTCAACATAACTCTACTTTCAACATCTTGCTTCATGCAACATGCACCATACATTGAATTTGCAAAGAAATTCATGAAACATCAAAATACATGCAAGGCCTTAATTGGATAAGAAATCTAACCATCCCTTACCAAACCATTTCAATGGCACTTCTTTCAGCTGCACTTCATCATCATGTGAATCATCCTGACCCTCATCGATTATGGAATCCTCATTTCCATTCTTGTCAATATCTCTTTCCACCTTCTTCAAATGTCGTGAATGACTTGTTCGATACAAAGTCCAACACTTGTCTACAAGGTGAACTTTCTTATGGAAATGAGTGCAAAACAATTGCATCTTGTTTTCAACATCATTTTCCCTGTCCAATGGGCCTTTGACTTTTTTCCTCATTTATTTAGAAAGTTTCATGTGCATGGAGATCTTCTTCCAACATCTATAAACATTATGATTATTCAAACCGCAAAAGGAACATGCAAACTTTTCCAAATCTTATGTGAATATTTACCATGTTTATCATAATCAAAAGAAATTTGATTAAAGGAAAATTTATACCTTGAACATTTACCTTTGTCGCCTTCTTGAGGAGGTGAATTTGATGAGATAGTGGCTCTCCTTTGAATACTAGCAATGAATTCAATGACTTTAGAGCTTTCAACATCCTCTTCTTTTACATTCTCATTAGCTGCATGATTATTAACATCTTCTTGCAAAGTGGGTGTCAAACTTTTCCATTCATCATGAAAACAAACTTCACAAGGTTGAGGTAATGAACACAAAATGAAATTCCTTCTTGGAACAACTTCATGTGCCTCCTTGGCTTTGGAGCATTCTCCATCATGTTTTCCATAACCAAGACCCAAATAATTAGGCCTTTCATCAACAACATTTGGCTCAACTATGCCTTGTACATGTTTTCCTTTAACCCTTTACTTTCATAGCCCATTTTCATCAAAAATTTGGACCTTATTCCTCTAGTGTGTCTCTCAAAAGCACATACACATTCATTTTGAGAGGAAATTGAAGACATAAACCAATAGCTAACTTTTATAACTAACCTTGACTAAAATGAGCTAAATTGTACTTTGATACCAACTTGATTTGAATATGGACAAACTAGTTTTGTTGGGGTATCTCCCTCATTAGGTAAATAAAAATTTGTTTAGGATCTTCTAAAGTTAGCCAATTGGGAAGGGGTTTATGTGTCAAGCTTTAAGTGTATTTTGTGAGAAATTTATGATTTAATTAGCTTTTAAAAACTCATGTGTACAACAAATAAAATGAAAATTTTTTATTTTGGAAATTTCTTTCCTTCAATCCAGATTCCGATCACTGGACATGTAAGAGGAAGAAACAGGGAATTCAATTTTCAAATTCTAGACCATGTCTAAACCAAAATAAACTAGAGATTTGGTTTTCAAATACATTCACTTATTTGGAAAAGTTTTAGCTACCAAAAGTCCATATGCCAATCTACCTCCTAAGAAATCCATTTATTACACCACTGGTTAGTTTTTTGTCTTCCTATATTCTTTATCAACCTCTTCTAGTGATTCTTGAAATGTGGATACTTAAATCCTTCCTAAAAATTTGAGCTCTAAAATGAGAAGACATACAAGGTCATTTTAAGTAATTCCTCTATCCAATTATAAAAACCAAGTGAATATTTCTACATATTGATTTATGTCCCATAAAATGTAAAATATAGGTCAATTTTTTCCTATAACTTATTTAAATATTGTCAGTGCACAATTTTTCAATGGTCTGATGAAATTTCATTGATAAAGGCATGATTATGCCAATCCATGTTGCATATTTCCATTAACAATGTTTACTTACATGTAAAACAATGTTGTCTCTACTTTTATGTTATTTTGAGTTTTATTTTAGTGCTGAAATTGGAATATATGATTTTAATTTATGACTTGCAATTATAGCTGTTGAGATACTATTCTTTTTCTCTACTATATTGCTATTTCTAGTCCTCCGGGTGCTTTCTTCATCTTTTTTTTTTCTTACTAATTGAAGGGATTCGTAATTCTATATTTTACCATATTGTTTGCTAGTTCCATGTAGATTTAATTGACATATAATAGGTGGTTTCTATTTTGGGATGTCTATAAAGTTTTTGGCACATCATATTGAATTTCTATAATTTTTGTAGCTCCCTAACATTCAGATAGAACCTTCATTGAAAAATGTGAGCTGGGTTTCAAATTCACATTACATAACACCCTCCTCTGGGATAAAAAATTTAAAAAAAACAATAATAGAGAAACAATTAGTGACGTCACCAAAAGATGTAGCCTCTTCAAGGTATCATATCCTCTAATCAAGGTAAAGAATCTATTCACCAAAAATGTCCTATGGAAATGATGGTTTAAGAAACAAAACCAGACAAAAACCTTCGGTGAGAACAACAAAATCTAAAACATCTTCAAGGTCTTCAATCTACTCGTAAATTTAAATTGTGTCTTGATCAAGTCCAAAAACAAAGAAAAATTCAGTGACAACACCAAAATCTACAACTTCTTCAACGTCTTCTAAACCATATTCAAATTCAATATTGTGTGCATCAAATTCCTCAGCAAGGTCATCAATGGAGTCATCAAAACTACTATTTCAAACTTCAATGCCAAAAATAAGTCAAAAGAATTCAATTTATCCTCCAAAACCTTCTTCTCTGAGCAAAGCTAGCATGATGTCGTCGAGAAATTCATTAATTCCACAAGGAAATTCTATCAAAGTTAAAAAAAAATCCTTTTTCATCCATATTTAATGCCTACTTTCTCAGGTGGAACACCTCCAAATTTAAGGACCACAATGCCATAAAATACAACTTTACCTAATAGGTGTAGACCTACAACCCCCAACTTTGTGTGACATGTACAATTGAAGATCTTATGGTAAGCAGTGTGAGAAGAGAGTCATGGTCACTGAGTTTAGAAAGATAAATAGTTTGGTATGACAACCTTACTTGCGATAGGTCTAGCTAGCAGACTACCAAACTACATGGTAATGGCATTCAAAATGTGAAAATTCCCGTTTCACTTGGAAATAAGATGGTAGAGAAAGGTATAGATGAAAGGAGATATCCATCTATGGTAAAGAAATCAAATCGTTCTATCAATTCCACCTTGCAACTCTAAGAGACATTGAATTAAATTTCATCTCAAGACAGGGCTTTGGGAGGACACTCTCAAAGCCAACCTTCATTATGGCTTTGAAACACATGGTAAGTATCAAGACTCAACAACCTTATTTGCATAATTTTTTCTAGCATGGACCTTAATGTCATAGCCTTATTTTGCCTAAAATGAATGCAAATTTCCTTGCAATTTGGCTTGCAACATTCATAATTCATGCTCATGGAACATGATTGTGTTGAAATTGTGATAACATCTTCTGTATGCAAAAGATTTAATAAAGAATGATCGAAAATGACATTTTTGCTCTATTTTTTTCAAGATTTAAGGAAAATTACACCAAGTAGCTTCCAGCCTCATATGACCATCATGTCAAACTCATCTCAAGATATTGTCCAAGTAAGAGCCACTTAAGCAAGCAATCTAGTATACATGACTCTCCAATTTCAATTAGCAGCAATGACAGTTCTAAATATGGTGCAAAAATTGCTCCATATCCTCAATGGGGCATGTTTTATGATAATAATTTGGGGAGTGAGAGAGGGAGATGGTAAGAGAAAAAATTCAAGGAATCCATAGGAAATTGAAAAATATATAACTAATAAGGTTTTGAATAAGACCAAAATAAAAGTCCACAAGATAGGAAATAATTCGTGCCATTGAGTTGCTACCCAGATAGTAGATGACATCTGACATAATACTGTACACATTTTGTGCTTAACATCATGAATATTGTTAGTAATGGGTAGTTAGTGTGCATCAATTTCAGTGTTCAATCATCATGAGGATCGTGACATCATGTCCTACCATATATTTTTTCCTATTCATTTCTATAGAACTCTAATGTGATGGATGTTCTATGGAAGAATGTTTGAACATGATGAATCCTAGTTTCAATGTTGAAAGTTTTTTTCTAATTAATTTTCAATATAAAATTCTTCCTTTAACTATCAATAGAATATATTACATGTTAGTAATGTCACACAAAATGGTTCCCAGTTGAGAAGTCTCAACGATTGAAAAAAGTCATGTGAAAATCCATTGTATCTATAAAAAGTTGCCCAGCAACATAAAGCCTATCAAAATTGACACATGGAAAAATTTTAGAAGCAACATTTCTTTAAATCTGCTTGAAATAAGAGGGGGAAAAACCAAAATTCTTTCCAAAGGCACAAAAGAAGTTTTCATAGATTTCCAAACAATTTAGTAACTATCATGATGAAACTTGCAATTAAAGGGGTAGGTCTTATTCGTCTTTAGGAATGGACCACAACCATTATTATTTCCCTAAAAAATTGTGATAATCTAAATTCAAACATCATTAACATGATAAAAATATTTGGTTGGCTTCTTATTCTTAGAAATAATGAGGAAAATTGTTAACAACTTATCAATCTGGGGTAGTGGTGGAGGACTACATGGACTAGCTATGGTGATTCTCGCCTTTCGCAATCAACAAAATTAGATTCATGACTTGGCCTTCTACTAGAATTTTGTGATTCCATAGAGAAAGCAGCTCGAGAGTATGAGAACCAATAAATTGTTTCCTTCTCATAGTGCAAAGAGACCCCCTAAATATTATTGCAATTGGCATAGATATTGCACATCCTACTAACTTTTTCATTTGAAAAAAAAATTGCATCTAAATAATGAAGTCTTGCATATGTAGTTTATTTGTTTTTCGAAATAAAAATTTGACCATCTTATCCATTGTTAAAATCTAAACAAGAATTATTTCTTCTCTTACACACTTGAGAAATAGAATTCCATCTCTAATAATCTATTGAGGTCTATGGAAGTTAATGGCCTAAGACACTTTGTAACCTAAGAGAGAAACCTGTTAGGAAATGGGTGAAGTTGGTATTACACACCCAATTGGATAACCTCTAGGAGAAAAAATTTCTCCCACTTTATTTGTTGGCATAACCTAGCAAGTGTTATTCTCTAGCATGTATTTTGTAAAGGCCTTGATGTAGTTCCCATTCAACTCCATCCACCAGGTTATAGACGATTCCAAGCCTAATTTCATGAAAAGTAAGTTGGGGATGATCACATTCACCTGCTTGATAACATGTCTATGAAGATTAACTACCTTGAACTATTTTTCTGCGTAGGGAAAGAGACACATTCCCATGTCTTAGCATGAAAAAATTCTTTGATATTGTTAATGCCTCTAGTGTTTACTTCTACAAGTTCTATAGGCAGAGTCTGTAAAGGGCCAGGTAGCCTCTGGATCTCATCTTTTATGAAAGGTGACATATCTAGTAAATTCCCCTACAGTCAATCTCTGGAATGGATCTAAATAGAAGTTCTTCATTTTAATATCCATAAAACACAACAAGTTTAAGGTAAACTATGTACATGTGTGATTTCTCCCACAAACTAAAGTGTATAAGTGGTAAAATTTATACCAAGTGTGCTCCCACCATGTAAAATTAAATTTGGTGAACTTATCATTTTTATAATTTATTTTTCGATTAAATTGAGTTTCACACATCAATTATTGCTTTGAAAGTTGTGTTCTACATAATTTGTGTACACTAAACTACAAATTGATTTTCTGAAATCTGTTTTGTGAAAATGTCCACCAATAGATATATATATCATGGAGGATGAACGACGGAGATCAGCCGAATCCCATATGGAGGTTCAGGGATTGGGGGATGTTCACGATATTTAAATATAATCTGAAATCTCCATACATGTGTATACATATGGAATTGATTTTTTATTAACTTTGTGAGTTAAATTAGTTCTTAATAAGTTTGATTTTTTATTTTTTAGGAGTTAAGAGGAGAAGGGTTTCTACTCCATCCATGGATCGTGCTCATGGTTCAGCCAGTCGTGGTATGGTTCACGCAATTTAATCAATGAATATGTACATATGTATTTATATGTACACATGAATTCTATTTTCAATTGATTATGAATTCGTATTTCTTTATGAAGCTTCTCCCTCATCTCGAGAGGTTGGTGGTGGTTCAAATCCACTTAGAGGGCCATCAATGAGTGGTAGCAGGTTGCGTGAAGGGGGTGATATTTATTCCCCTGAAGGCCAATCAATGGCTGCTGGTTCTCAGCAGGGTCATCTTGGGTCTGGTTCTCAGCAGGGTCGTTCTGGGCCTGGTTCTCAGCAGGGTCATGTTGGAGAAGATGCTAACCAACAACATCAAGGTTGTCATCAATTTAAATATTTTTTTCATTAAATTTGTATAATTTTTTTTACATGTGTTTTTTCTAATATATGAAATTATATATATATTGATGTAGAGGCCGAAAATGTTCAAACTAGTGGTCAAAATAGATGCAAGGCAAACTGCTACATTCAAGAAGAAGGTTGTCTATCCAGCACAACTTATCCAGCCGAAATTACTGATATACCATGGGAAACAAACATGGCGCAATGCACCTTACCAAGGTGTAAAAGACCTCATTCAAAATTACAGAGAGATCTCGTGGTTTTGTCTCTACCTGCTGAGAGTCGACAAAGCCTTGAAATAGTTACACATTCATTGGGCGAAATTGTAAACGTGTACAAAAATCTTGAGCCAACGACTGATACATTTGTAGAAGTGATGGGAAAGAGAAAAGAAACAGTAATGGGTCCAGATAAATGGGAGGATGTAAAAAAAAAAGTTACAAAAGATGTGGCCAAGTCATTGTTTAATTTCAAGGAAAGGCCAAAAAGAAAAATGTTGAAGGTGCAATATTTCAAGCACCTAGACATAGCTCACTTTTTGTATGATAGGCACCTTGTGGCCTATGGAAGGCTCCCATGGAATGACGAGGTTCTTGTTTATTTTCCACAATTTTTTTACGCAGAATTTTTTTTGGGTATGAAACCCAACTACAATGACCTTTGGTCAGAATTTTTTGGCCTGGGGAAAGGTCGATTATATAACCGTAAGGGTGCTAAGCGAGATGTGGAGTTGCCTCGCCCTGAGCCACCATTGGTGAGCCGAGCTTTTTGGGTAGAAACTCTGTGGTCAGAGATGGATGCAACTTCTCAAATAAGTCGAGAAGCAAGGGATGTTATGATTGACAATGTTAGCAGTGGATTGGGTGGAGTCGATCTTTGTTTAAATCGATAAAGAGCACGTGAAAATGCACGTGCCAATTTTGTGTATTGTACAGATGAGGAGATTGACAACATGAGTGTTGAAGATCTCTGAATATATGCAAAAAATTGTCGCAATGGTTTGCAAGACCTAATTCTTCATGAAGAAGAGGGCACCGAAACGGTATGTGTAACTAATGACCTTAGGGTTTGAAATTATTTTAACATACATATACATTTGTACAATTTTTAATAAATACATGTCTATGTACATGTATACATTTATTTGTATTTACATTAATCTAACAAAAATGTATGATTATATGTTAAAACACCATTTGCAGTTCTCACACATGATGCATTACGAAAATGTTAATCTCATGTTCGGGACCTCTGGTTCAAACAATGTAGATGGGTCTGACCATCAAGATATGTTGGCAAATGTTAGTGTTTTTAAGTGATTTCAAAATAAATAATTGTGCACACATGTACATATATGTATATATAATTTGATAAAATGCTTTAACAGATACCGATTCCATCCGATGTTTTTGGGATGGTGGTACCTTCTTCTTCCTTGGGAGATGTACCTTCTACTTCCTTGGGAGATGAGCCACAAGTATGGACAATTTTTCACAAGTTTAAAATTTATGTTTAATATATATATATATATATATATATATATATATATAGAGAGAGAGAGAGAGAGAGATCTATATTTTGAGTTATTTAAAAATTTTTGAATTTAGGTTCCTATAGAAGATTTCTTTAATCCGCAGACTCTAGCGACAGAGATAGGAACATCCACAACATTTGAACAAGTTTTCTTTAGTTCCTTTTTTTAATTTTATTGAAAATAAGTTTATATATGTACACGTGCATTTTCATTTGAATTTTTTTAATTTATATATATATATATATATTTATATTTAATTGTACATGTATATTGTACAGTTTACCGCTGCAGATGTTCCTATGGGAGAACTTGTTCATCAAATGGAGAGGGAACCTCATGAGGTATTGCATGATTTTTTTGTTATATTTTGTTTTTTACATGAAGTTCTAGATATATATATTCTCACTCATTTTTAAAACATCAAATTTTAATGTTCAAGTACATGTGCATTGTGTATGTAGGTTTTCCATGATGCTTCACATGATAGGGCACGGATTGAGACCCTGATAGGAAAGACGCTAGATCCGTCTCTATTTGATGGACATGATTTGTAGATTTGATTTCAAGATTTAGATGGTCTTAAAATTTGTTAAACTTGATACAATTTGATACTTGTGAGATCTACAATTTTTGGACATATTTTATTACATTGTTAATATAATTTGTTTTATTTAATTTTTGGATGGTTTTAGTACTTTTGGTATGTGAATGTGAAGTAATTTTGTCATTTATAAATTAATGTTGTCATCTGAACTACACTTGGCATGTTATGTAATGACATGTGCTATAATTTGTTTTGTTTTTAAAACTTAAGTTTTGGATGCTTGGAGTACATTTGGCATGTGAAGTAATGTTGTGATCTATAATTTTTTGTTAAATTCAAAGTTAAAAGTTTTGGATGGTTTCAATCTACATTTGGCATGTGATATTTAATGTTAAATGTTTTTATTGGATACTTGAATTATAATTGGCATGGCATGTGAAGTTTTTAAAACTCAAGTTTTGGATGGTTTCAATCTACATTTTGCATGTGATATTTAATGAACTTTAAATGTTTAATGTTTTAAGGTTGCACAATATATAATCAAAAGTTTTTTAAAACTTAAGTTTTGGATGGTTTCATCTACATTTGGCACATGTGGTATATAATGTTAAATGTTTCTATTGGATCTAGTTGAACTATAATTGGCATGGCATGTGACGTAACATTGCACGATATATATAATCAAAAGGTTTTTAAAACTCAAGTTTTGAATGGTTTCAATCTACATTTCGCATGTGATATTTAATGTTTTAAATGTTTAATGTTTTAATGTTGCATGATATATTATCAAAAGTTTTTAAAATTTTAAAGTTTTGGATGGTTTCAATCTACATTTGGCACATTTGGTATATAATGTTAAATATTTCTATTGGATAGTTGTTCACTATAATTGGCATGGAATGGCATGTAATGTTGCACAAATCCCTTTTGGATGGTTGAAGTACATTTGGAATTTTAAGATTGCTTTTGATCTCTACATGTAGTCTTGTTTGAATGAAAAAATTTCCAATAGGAAGAACATGGCTTTTCAATGCAACTAACCATGTATCAATTGAGCTCTAATTGAAAAAATAGTTTAAAGAAATAGATATATGTACAAAATATCCCTTTAATTTTGATTGGAAATATAAGTCTAGTACATATATATGTTTTTTGAATTAGGGTTAATGTCTTTAATGCATTCAAATAGGTAGCCTTGTTGATTTATTTACATAGTGGGAACTTTTTACTAGAAAATCCAACTAGTTTTTCATCAATGCACATAGAAAAACTATTTGAAACAATTAATTGCATTCTAGAACATATTTATCCAATACAAGTAAAATTTTTCATCAATGCACATTGAACATATCCGACCATTGGAAAAACAAATTTTGTACTGGATTTTCAAGCAGGAATAGAGATGTGGGTCAAATCCCACCAAAAGTCAGAGAAGTGCTCCGAGTCTCTTGTATGAAAGGAATCTTCGTACAAAAATATACTACAGATGATTTATTTACATTGTTTCCATACTTTTTACTAGAAAATCCAACTAGTTTTTCATCAATGCACATAGAAAAACTAGTTCCAGTTAATTGCATTCTAGAACATATATATTGAGTACGTAAATAATTTTTTATCAATGCACATAGTAAAACTAGAACAATTAATTTCATTCTAGAACACACACACACACACACACCGATATATATATATATATATATATATATATATCCAATGCATATAACATTTTTCATCAATTCACATGTATAGAAAAGCTACTTTTAGCTTATACTAGAGCACGTGCTTGTACCAAAACAATTTGTACATGTGCAAACACCTACACAAATAACATAAACAACTCAATTTTTAGTTGAGTACTAGAAGTTCTAAAACATATTTAATCCAAAGAGAATAAATTTTTGGACAATTCAATCAAAAATATTCTAGTGGAATTCCATCTTCAACAATCCGCTTATGATTGGATTTTGACATTTTCCATCTCTTCATTTTTTATTTTTTCTTTGATTGAACTTCTATCAACTTTATGTGTGTTGCACACACCAAGTGACTATATTAACAACTTATGGAATTAGGTTCATAGTCTTCAAAGTAAACGAAGTCTCCACTTTGATGAGTTTGTCTGAAAAAATAACCTTTCAGTATAATTGACCCTCTGTCATATTGAAATCCGTGATAATTATAGTTTTGTAATAATTTCATTTTTCGTTAAGTGCAACGCACCAAATAATACTTCACATTTTCATCATTTTCAATAGGTGCAATTACAACAAAAACATCTCCTGCAAAATAAAATAAACTTAACAAAATTATACATATTTAAATTTATTTCTAGATTTTTAAATCATTAGAAAGTAATTCAAATGTTACCTTCTCTAACAAGATCAGAAACTCGATTACCATCGGATGATATTGTAGTTTCCTCTGATTGAATTTCTTCAAACATTACAACAGACATTTTTCCCTTTGTATTTAGCTCTATAAGTTTCCAATTGTTCACATACATTTTTTTTCCCAAACGTCATTGGATTTTGTGTTGTCTATGCAAACATCACAAAAACAAGAATATTTTCTTTTATCCAATGCAAACACATTTATGGATGACTTTTTTTGAATTGAATGCAATTTTCGAGTCCCTTTTATTGTTTAACCATCACTTCCAATTGATCTATCTATGTCTTCGATCCCAATATGCCAGAAAAAACTTTATATGGAAAATTAGAAGAAGAATTTGTAAATATGATATCAAAATACAATCAAAGATAATCATTGCATGATAAATGTACAACGTTTAAAATTAGATTTCCAATATAAATTAAATTTAATGTACCTTCGCACTTCCCTTGATGGGTTAGTCCCATGTCTTAGAGGAGCGATGCACCATTGAACAACTTATTTAGCGTTCACAAGTCGTCTTATAGAGTGGTTCATTTGATATCTTCGAAGTGCTCATTTTATGCATGCTCCTGCACCGTCATGTTCTCCTTTTCCATGGCCAGTCTTCAAGAAATTCCAACAATGTTTAATGCAGATTTTCTTATGAAGACAACACAACCAAAAGAATGATCGTGTAGATTTGAATTGACCTACGCATTCGTCTGACCATATCCAATGTTCATTGAATGTTATTCCACAATTTTTCAAGGAATCATAATTTTTTCCAAAATAATGTTGTACAAAACATGTATCATGTGTACGATCGTCACTGATATAAAAGTGATATTCTTTAATGATATGTCGATTTTCACTGGTGCTTTCTATATGATCGACATTTTCTTTAGCATGTCTATATAAAATATGGACGAGCATGGAGACTTTGTCAGAATGATAGTATTCACTCTGAATTTCTTTTTGTGGAACAAATGTGTAGTTTTCTGCAAAGTCAATCACAGAAAAAATGGTCCCTGGTGGAAAAAATTCACGAGATTTTTTGAATTGCAAGTCTTGCCATCGATCTCTATGGGAATGCTTGGTGTATTTGGAAATTTCTGCCTCAAACTTTCTCAAAAAGTCTATCAGAAAAATTTTGTCTTCTAGTAATTCAATTATTTTAACACTATTTGCACCTTGAATCGATGTATTGATATATTCTTATATCTTCCATTTCACTTTCATGTTGGACAATGATTTATCATTTATATCAATACGATATTTGTTTTGAAATTTAGTCAAATTTCCACAATCATCGCATTTTTTACCACCAACACATTTCTTTTTGTAAACTAGTTCATCTCTTTCTCTTTCACATAGAATTTGAGATATGAAATCACGGATAGTGCAAGGAGGAGGTGAATCCTTCCATAATGTTCTACTGAAATCAAGGAATGTATCATAATATAACTCAAATTCCACATGATAACGGAAACAACAAGTGTCGCGTACGTTGATAGGTTTTACATACCATGGTTTTTGTTGAAGAAAAGCACTGAGTTAAACATGAATTTGACGATTCTCTTCTTTGAACTTGTTGAATAACTCTATCTGAGTGGTTTCCAAAAAATATTTTTCATGTTCTTCGTACTAATTTTGTGCTATTCTTTTTCGCATCACATGTCTTGCAGTTGGCAAAACACACGAATTGTTCTTCCAATATTCATATATTATTTTTTTAACATTTTCTCCAAGTCCATCTTTGTATGGTTGCCTACAAATAGCTCTCCAACAAGCGATTTCATCATTTACATCTATTTGCAGCCGAAATTTCAGATGTTTGTGCAAATTTTTTCGCGAGGTTCCCAGTGCTCATGCCATAGATGTTACCAAACGATTCTCTTGAGTACTTGATGAAACCATTTTCATCTGTATTCCTCTACGTACAATTGAAACATATTTCTCTCTAGATCTCTTAATTGACTTTATAGCACTACTCATATTTTTTATCACATATTCCTTCACTTTTTTATCTTTGGTTGATTTACGAATACCCAGTAGTGTCATAGCTTCTTTTAATTTCCTTAATGATAGGATACCTTTCAACATTTGAGCCTGAACTGTCACCCGCTCATTTAAGAAATGCTTTTCGAAAATGCAGTTAACATGATATCGTATAGCATGCTCAGGTTTTTTATCTCCATATCTGTGAGTGTCAACATTTTCGAACATCTCATTATCGATAGTGATTTCATCTGTACATATTCAAAAAAATAGTACATATTCAATAAATAACTAAATTAATAAATATATCTATAATTTCAATAATATGTGCATGTGTTTAATATATATATATATATATATATATATCTGTGTGTGTGTGTGTGTGTGTGTGTGTGTGTGCATACCTTGTGATTCAATTTCTTTATTTGGATTTCTTTCAATATTTTCACCATCTTCAATCATTGGTTCAATATCTCTTTCACTTTCTCTTTCAAAATTTTGTATCTCATCATCAATGTTTTGAGGAATATCTCTGTCTATTTACATTAAACAATATATTTTTCAAATTAGTTCATCAAATAAAAATTAAACTTCACATTTTACATTAGGAAAATTTTAAATATATCAATATATCATAATATTTACATTTACATACTTGCTTCAATTTTTTCTTGAGGTTGATTTTCCTCTTCAATATTTGAGAGGGCTTCTAACTTTCTTTTGCGAGATTGTCTCGTCTTTTCTCTACGTTCCCCAGGGTCTCTTTTTCGATCATATTTTCTCGCACAAGTCCTTCGATTTCCCATGATAAAAGGGTATGAAGTTCAAAAAATTTCTTTCAAAAAATTAGACAATAACTCAATTAGAAAAAACATCACAAAAGATTTAATTTAAAAAAATTCATTTTAAATTTTTTGCAAAAAATACATACTCCAATCCAAAACACTTATTTTAAAAATTTCGAGAAAAAAATGTCTTATAAAAATGAAACGAAGCTCAAAAGATTTACTTCAACTGAAAACACGTACATACCTCCAAGAAATATCCTTTGAATGTACGTCCAAGAAAATTCCTTAAGTCCAAAACAATTTTTTGCAAAATTAGGCCGCCTCCAAGAAATGTCCCCCAAGAAAATTCTTTAAACCCAAAACAATTCTTTGCAAAATCATTCTGCTTCCAAGAAATGCTCTTAAATCCAAACTTTGAAGAAAAATTTTTAAACCCAAACCAAGACCTTTGTAAAATCAGATGAAATGTGTGAAATGTGCGAAAATTATGAATGATTTTGCGACAATTTATATTGCCGTGAAATGTGTTTTAGTAGGGGCTCTGCAAAATTTTCCGGCCGATGGAAAATTATACAAAATTTCAGCCGAAATTTTGATTAAAAGTTCGGCCGAACTATTAAGTCGTTAGACTTAACGAGCCGTCGGTGCAAAACATAGTTCAGCCAAAATTTTATTCAAAGTTCGGCTGAACTAACGCGTCACCAGTTACGCAAACACCAGGCTCTAAATACGTTTCTGCAAATTTGGACTGATTAAACTCCATGAAAGGTTTTTAATTAACTGTCGGAACCAAGACAAGCATTTTCAAAATTGAATCTAATTTAAGGAAATATAACTTTTATGGAATTTCATAAACGTTTACTAATTTTAATTATTTTTCTAATAAAATGGGTGCAAACAATTTCTGAGGGTCATTGTGATTCAGTGAAATCAAAATTTTGTATCTCCCAAAATACATTGTAAAAAAATTGAAAAAATTATGGGGCATTACATTGGTCTGTCGTCTCTAATGGGTAGCTTTTAGATTTTTAGTTTATAACTTATATGTTAAGAAATTTGTTGCGTCGCGAAACATATCCAAAATATGCAGTTTTTCGTATTGGACTAGTTCAAAAAATTCTAGTAATTATGATATGCATCCATTGGCTTTGTAAATATGACAAAACCAAAGTAGACTCTGTCTAGATTGTTGTAACACATTTTTTTTTCTCAAAAACACAAATTTTCAATGAATATAAAATTGCGTCATAACATGAATTCTTATGAATCCTTTAATTGTTAAGAAACACACACTCAAAGAAACGCTAAGTTGACATATCAAATCTGCATAAAAAAAAATTCAAAAAATAAGTAATAGAAAGCTAACAAAATTTCTGACAACTTTTATTTTTATCGCAAAATGAAATTCTAAACATAGATTTTTTTATAGTTTGCAGAAAGTTGAAGAACCGAAAAAAATCAATTTTTTTTTCTCAAAAAATGACAAAAAGTGTAACCCAACTTCACATTTTCACCCAAAATCATCTACATATAAAACAAAAATAACAAATCTTACCATCATTTTCTTTTAAGTAGAGTGTGAGTTCTCCATCACATTTCTCAAATCCATTTTTAGTTAGGTAAGCATCTATCCTGCTGTACCATGCTCTCGGTGCTTGCTTCAGCCCATATAGAGCTTTCTTCAACTTGCATACTTTGTGCTCTTGGCCTTCAATCTCATAGCCTGGAGGTTGTTCAACATATACCTCTTCTTTCAACACTCCATTTAGGAATGAAGATTTCACATCCATTTCATAAACCTTCCATTTGTGTTGCGCTGTTATGGGCAACACTCTTCTCATGGTTTCCATCCTTGCAACTAGTGCAAAGGTTTCTTCATAATCTCTTCCTTGTTGCTGCTTGTAGCCTTTGACAACAAGTCTTGCTTTGTGCCTTTCAATATTTTCTTCAGCATTGTGCTTCATCTTATAGACCTATTTTACTCCAATGACTTCTTTACCTTTAGGGAGGTCCACTAACTCCCATGTATTACTCTTTTCTATTGCACCAATATCTTCGTTCATTGCTTCAATCCATTTTTCTTCCTTTACAACATCTTCAAAATGAATTGGGTCATATAAAGAGTTCAGACTGACATTATCATTTACCTCTCCTTGTTCATAAATCTCACTCAGATTTCTGAATATCATTCTTCTTGGTGTACTTGCAGTTCCACTTGAACTCGAGGGAGTTTTAGTTCCCTGTGGTGTGCTTGAAGAAGCACTTCCTTGATTTCTCAACGTTGTTCTATTTTTGGCTTGTGGTGTGGTTTGTTGTGCTTATGGTAGTGGAGGAGGAGCCACCATGGATGAATTATTTGCTAATGTCCCTTCCTCTTCCTCTTCGTGAGACACACATGTCTTCACATTCACTGTTTTCTCTAAGCTTCCATCCCAAGCTTCTTCAATAAACTGCACATCTCTGCTTATTATTACTTTCTTGGTGGATGGATTATAGAGTTTGTATGCCTTGGACTCATCACTGTATCCAAAAAAGATACATTTATCCCCGTTACTGTCCAACTTCTTCCTTAGCTAATCTGGAATGTGTGCATAAGCCACACAACTGAATACTCTCATGTGCGTGACATGTTGTTTTATGCCGCTCCACGCTTCTTCTGGAACTATGTTCATGATAGCTTTGGTTGGGAATCTATTCAAGATATACGCTGCACAATTGACAGCTTCAGCCCACTACTCATTTAGAAAATGTTTTTCCTTCAACATACTTCTGACCATGTCCATGATGGTCCTATTCTTCCTTTCTACAACAATGTTTTGCTGAGGTGTGTACCTTGTGGTAAACTACATGTGTATGCCATTCTCCCTACAGAAACGTAGGAACTCTTTGGAGATGTATTCTCCACCTCTATCAGTTCTTAGCACTTTGATGTAGTTCCCACTCTGCTGCTCAACATGAGCTTTGAAGTGGCAGAACTGTTCAAACACTTAACTCTTCTGTTTCAAGAAATACACCCATGTCTTTCTGGTGTAATCATCTATGAATGTCAAAACATATTTGTTGCAAGCTAAAGATGGCATTTTCATTGGTCCACACAAATCTGAGTGGACAATATCTAAGGGTGTCTTTGCCCTTATACTCTTCCCTGCTGGAAATATTTCTCTGTGTTGTTTGCCCAAGATGCAGCCTTCACAAAGGCTGTTTGGTTTCTCAATCAATGGTAATCCCTTTGCCATTCCCTTTCTGTGCAACAAGTTCAGGCCTCTGAAATTGAGATGTCCAAATCTCAAGTGCCATAACTAGTTTTCATCTTTCACTTCCTCTTGAAAGACCTCTTGTGTTACAGCTGCTACATTTCTTCTTTCCTTCAAGTCTACTCTGAGCTTGAGAGGAAACATCCTACTGCTTGTCATCTTCACCTCTGCAATGACTTTCTTGCTTGGAGGTATGTCCATGATTGTGCACACATCATCTTTAAAAAATACATTGTAGCCCTTGTCAATGAGTTTTCCAATGCTCAAAAGATTACATTTCAAGCCAAGTACATAATATACAGCTGGTGCAAACTTCTATTCTCCATTTCTTTCCAGGATATTGACTCTACCTTTTCCCTTGACAAAGATCTTACTTCAATTCCTGTTGTTACTTCAGATGTAACATTTTCATCCATATTGGAAAACATTGCTATGTTTCTAGTCATGTGGTTGCTACAACCTGAGTCTAAGAACCATACATCATCTTGGCTATCTTGTGCTACATTACATGTTAACAACACATTACTCTGGTTCTTATTTTCTTTTGCAAAATTAGCATTATGCCTATTAGTCATGTCATTTTGCTTTTTCCTACATTCATTGGCATAGTGCCCATATTTCTTGCAATAATGACACTGGACTTGGGATTTATCATACCTTTGTCCATGAGCTTGATGTTGGCTTGAGCCTTCATTCTGGTTTATTTTGCTTCTCCTTCCGCTCGAACTTGCAGGGCTGTTTCTTCCTCTGTTTTGGCTTCTGCCTCTTCCTCTGTAGTTTGCTCTACCTTGACCTCTGCTTTGTCCAAAAGACATTTGAGTCTTAAAATCTTGTTCCAATGAGGAATCTATTCCTCTGCTCAGTCTATGTTCATGAGACATCAAGGATGCATTAAGCTCATCCACTGTAAATTGTGAGAGATCCTTTGTCTCTTCCATTGCCACTACTATGGCATCAAATCTTAAAGGTAAGCTTCTCAATATTTTCTCCACAATTCTTCTTTCTTCAAGTGTTTCTCCATGAGACCATATCTGGGTAACTAACCCAATAACGTGAGTGAAAAATGAGTCTATATTTTCTGACTCTTTCATATAGAGAGTTTCAAAATCTCTCCTCAAAATTTGCAACTTTGTTGTCTTCACCTTCTCCATGCCTTTATAGGCTGTCTTGAGAATATCCCACACCTCTTTCGACTTTGTTGCTGTTGCAATCCTTGGGAAAATACTCTCATGTATAGATTGAAAAATATAGAAGAGGGCTTTGGAGTCCTTCTTCCTATTATCTTTTAACAAATCTCTTTCTACTGCTATCAAAGTAGCCAGTGTTTCTGCATCTACTGGTTCTGGGTAGCCATTCTCAACTAGCTCTCATATATCCTGTGAAGCAAACAAGGCTCTCATAGTGATAGCCCAATATTCATGATTCTTCCCATTAAACTGTGGAAGTTGGGGATTCGTCAGACTGGTGCCTACTGCTGCCATTCTTGACTGTATAAAAAAAAAATATTTTGAGTGTGTGAACAAACAGAAGCTTTCTCTGTTGGAGAAATCCACTTCAATAAACTTCTTACAACTTCTGTAGTGAAGAGAAATATCTGCTTCATTCACTGAGTTCCTACACTAGCTCTGATACTATGTTGGTATTTATGTAGAATTCCGAACACACGGAGGAATACAAATAATTCATCTTCTACAACACAAAAATAAAATAAAAATTGAATTCCAGAAACAGAGAGATAAAATATAGATTCTATTTCATTAAAATAAACTTGAACGGTTACAAAACAAGTCTTCTTTCCTCAGAACTACTGTTCTAGATTTACAACTAAATTCATTGGCTGCTGCAAACACAACGCTTCAATTTTTTTCTCTCTGTCCTTTTTTCAACCTTCTGGCAAACTACAATACACAGTAATACAATACAGTGCACTCATGACATATATATATGAACCATTACAATATTATATATTATAAATATCTCATATTTATAATATATATAACTTAAAACTCTAAATGTACTGCGGTAAAAACAATTTACTCAAAGTTAAAAATAAAACATATGAGGGAAATAAAACTTAACTCAAAAACATTAAACTTATGCTAAGGTTTAAAACCTTTTCCATTTATGTGTTCCGGGGGCTGCTTTGAGTTCATTCACGTGATTTCCATTTGCCTCTCGAAATTGCTTTGGTGGGTCCCAAAAATGGGTGAGGTCATTCATTTCGGGGTTTCTTTCCCCCTTTGCTCCTCAAAGTTTGATGTCCCCTAGGAATGGTGTTGGCGGTGTGATAAATGTGGTTGGAAGATAATTGAATGTTGGTGGTTGTTGTGAATAAGTGAAAGCAAGGTTACGTGGTGTGCAAATCTAAGCTGAGGATTTACAGCTGTCATCCGTCCGCTGCTGTCTCTCAAGAGCTCCCATCACCATTTAAGTTCCATCATTCTTCTTCTGCAGGCAGTTGGAATTAATATTCCAACAATTTTCACTAACGAAAAAAATAAGTGTCCAGACTTTAACGGTGTCCAGCAAATTCAAATATGTCGAGCAAAAGAAGCGAAGAGAAGGCTAAAATATTCGTGACTGAGACGAACAAAATTTCAAATATTAGCGGTCAAGATTTCCAATACAGAACTTTCATGGCGTGATAGAAATCTCTTCGACGCTGCACAACAGGCATGGCCGAGGATGGCCTGAGTACAACACTGTAACAGGTAGGTATGAGAGAACTTGGGCTGAAAGTAATACTATATATGGAATTTTCTATTAGTTGGAGTCCGAGATGAACACATGTAACAAGTAGGTATGAGAGAATCTCCACTGAAAGCAATACTCTATATGGAAAATTTATATTATTGAGAGTCCGAGATAAACACACGTTAAATTTAATTAATTGGAAAGCCAAAAATAAAACTTTTTCACTGGCTGGTGTGAATAGTGTTTTCCAACACCAAACCAGCAAAAAAAACAATAATTACCCATCATACCACCCAAAAAAAAAAAAAAACCTGAAACCAAACATATTCTATTGAAACCTTATTCTATCTATTGAATTTTAAAAATTAATTAAAATTTCGCAAGCCTACATCGACTATGAATTGAAATATATACGCCTATTAACATAAATATTGAAACTTCACAAAATCAATTAATATACATTTAATTAATTAACATGCATATTATTTTTTATGACCGGCGGCGGAATCGCTAAAATGCATATTATTATTACTTTACCATTTATTAATTAACATAAATATTATTGCGTTGCCATACTATTATTGCTTTACATATTACCACTTAAGTTACAAATTTAGAGATAAATGTAAATTAGATTAACAAAATTAGCATCGGCTGAATTCCGTGACCACTTTATACTGTGTATGCTTTGATAGAGATAGTGATGATGCCACTAAGTACATTTTGATACTTATTAACTTACGCATTGCAAGAGTGTATATATTGAATTTAGGTTAACATTTGATGTTTTTAAATATATATATAAAAGATTTTAATTTTGAATTATATAAATATATTATATTATATATTTAAAATTAAAATGTCTTTGTATTATTTATATGTTTATGTATTTTATCTTTATCTTGATCATAAAAGAAATTATATATCTCTTTTTTTTTTTATTGAAGAACACATTCTTAAAATGTTGTAACTAAAATCCATCTTATCTTTATAACTATGTACATAGAGAATGAAGTCTGACGATAAAGTCTTTCGATATAAAAGTTTTCTATTGAACAAAGATTTACAACTAATAAGATTTACAACTAATAGGTAGTTGGTCTCTCTTCGCACAATGCTTTCGTTTAAGGAGAAGGAAGTAGAAGGAAAGTGTGTGCTCATAGCATATGTAGAAAGTAGCACTCCCTTTAAATGTTTTAATGATATATTTTTTTTTCCCTTCTAATTGATATATATATAATTGATTTTTAAGTACTTTAAAATACTTTTTATACTTTTTAAAATGCTAATTGTTAAATATAAATTAAACATTAAATAAATTATACAATTTACTTTTAAAAATAAAATAGGTTTAAATTGAAATATTTTATGTAAAAGTATTTATACGATGGATATCCATTTTTCAAAATTTATTGTCCTCACTAAAATACTATTTGGTTTTTATTTTATATATATATAAAAACACGGTTCAAACATGCTTAAAGAATCAAGAATTTTTTGAACGAAGAAAAAATGTTTTTTAGTTTAATTTAATTACACAAACAGTTAAAAAAGAAAATAATGATAATGGATTATTAACATAAAAGAATATCCTACTACCAATGTAAACATCCTTATGACTTAGAGTGATTTGGAGTATTCATGTTTAGTAAATTATGGCCTATTTCAAAAAAATAATTTACAGATTACTTTGCTAAGATAAATTTATCGATTTAACTAATTTTATAATCAAATTTAAATACATATAAATATTTCTAGGAAGCTTTTCCCATCAACATTATTCAGCTCAAAATAATTTTATAAAACGATTCACGGTAAACAAAAAGGTACATGAGGGTTTTGCCAGTGGTTGTGATACATATACACAACATGAATGGCATGGTTTTGCCGGGAGCTTACAACAACATCAATGACAATAGTCCAAACAACAATTTGGTTCCTTACTTTCCCTGAAATCTCAAGGCGCATTCAACACGTGGACCGTACAGAGTTTCTCTTTGTGCTCTGATTAGCCGCTTTTTTTTCTACGCGTAGATCGCACACATTTACTGCAATTCATTATCTCGTTCCTTCCACCATTTCGTTATCTTACATACCTATTTCGATCCTGATCCACTTGATTTCTATAGAAATGACAAGATTTTTCCCAAAATTTCACGCAAATACCCAAGAAAGACACAACAGCGAATGACAAGAAATAGTCAACGAAATCAAACGCGGTTAGCTTTCCATTGACACCGAAAATGGACGATGTATCGAAACAAAATCCTTGGGAATCCTTCGCCTATGGAGTGTTGAAATTTTATTTTCAACTACAAGTTTTTACATTTGCAGGTGGAGCAGTACAGGAGCGATTCATTGTTCTGCATACAGTCACTTTCCGTTTTTGTTTTTATGTTTTCAAGATCAGCCGCTTTCTATTAGTATTGCACAATCAATTTGGTTTTTGAACATTCTTACAGTTTTCTTTGAAAACAAAGATTTTCGTTTTTAAACACAATCGAGTCTATTTTTCTAAGTTTTGAATGGGACAAGTCATGGTGGTCTCCACCAATCCTTTTATGATTCGCAATCGCAGCAGCGAAGTGTTAAGTGTCTTGTTAATATGGAAGTTTGCGATGTGATGCGATGTGGGCCCACCACAATCGCAATCGCAAATCGCAAAGGATGCATGTTCCGCCATCCGATATGTTATGTTTCGATTGAAGATTTGCGATGCAATCACAATCGGCAATCGCAATCGCATTCATCAAGAGTTCTCGCCATATGTTATGTTCCGATGGAATGTTGCGATGCGATCCAATCACAATCGCAACATCGTAAGTCTGTTGAGTCAACCGTTCCGCAATTTGTTTTCCGCCGATGTGATTGTCGCAATCGCGCAATCTCAATCGCGAAGATCAAAAGGTCCGTCTGCCAAGTTTAATGTTCCACCGATTATAATCGCTCAATCGCAAGTGTGTTATTCCGCTACACCAAATGTTCCACTGATCGTCGATCGCCGAGTGCGATGTGGGCTCCAATCATACGTCACACAAATAGAATTTTAAGTTAAAAGTTTATGTTTTCCTTTGTAATTTGTTTTAGGTTTTAAAACACTGCGCCATATAAAAAGCATGGCATTGCATTGTTTTATCTAGTTGCATTATCGAAAAGTGTTGTATTTTGTTGTGTGTGAGCCCGAAGGCTATTTTAAAAAGAGAAATAGAGTATTTCCTCTATAACAGAGACAAAGAGTTTTTGCTTTTCTGCACTTTGTCTTGTAGCAGTCTGTTTGTAATCCCTCAATAGAGGAAGAAGTTTTTTTTTGTTTTGTAATAGATTTCTACAGTTAATAGAAGAAAGCATTTTCATGCAAACTTTGTCTCTCTACCAACAAATTTTGTTTTTATTTCTCTGTGTTTAGAGGAGAGTATAATTCTCTCTGTTTTGTTCTAGAATTCTTAGAAATTACAACATGGTATCAAAGCTAGTCTAGGCTCTTTGAAGGTGTCAAAGAAGCTGAAAGAAGGATTTCTTGTTACAGCAGCTTCTCCAGCAGAGTGAAGACTCAGTCAAAAGAATCCAAGGTATTTCTCAAGACAGATTTTTGTGTTAGTGTTTGAAAATAGTCAGTTTAGTTTATAAATACACATTCAAGTATTTGAAGCATAGTTCAGAGTGCAAGCATGGCAGGAGCCAGCACTATCATGAGTATTTGTAATGCTCAGCTCCCACAATTTAATGGGAAAACTATGATTACTGGGAAATCGCTATGAGAGCCCTGTTTTCCTCTCAAGACTTATGGGAACTTGTTTAAGATGGCTTTGAAGAGCCAATAGATGAAAATGAGTTTAATGCGTTAACTCAGGTAAAGAAGGACTTGTTGAAGAGAAATAAGAAGAAGGAATCTAAAGCCCTCTTCTATTTGTATCAAGCAGTACATGAGAGTGTGTTTCCAAGGATAACAGCAGCTAAGAGATCCAAAGAAGCATGGGAAACTCTCAAGATAGCCTATCAAGGCATGGAGAAAGTGAAGACAATAAAACTAAAATTGCCGAGGAGAGATTTTGAGACTCTCTGCATGAAGGAGTCTGATAATATAGACTCATTCTTCACACATGTGATTGGAATGGTCACACAAATAAGGTCTCATGGAGAGACAATTGAATAAAGGAGGATTGTGGAGAAACTATTGAGGAGCCTATCCTCAAAGTTTGATGTAATAGTCACCACCATAGAAGAGAAAAAGGATCTCTCAAACTTTTCAGTTGATGAGCTACATGCATCACTGATGACACATGAACATAGATTGGGTAGAAATTGAAACTCATATTTGGAGCATGCCTTCAAGACCCAGATGTCCTTTGGAAGAGGAAGAGTTCAAGGCAGAGGAAACAAGAGAGGAAGAGGCAGAAGCCAAAACAGAGGTGGAAGAAATAGTCCTGCAAATGCTCAAGGAAGGGGCAACAATCAAAATCAGAACAAAGCCCAAGGAAGCAGCCAGGAAAGTGGACAACAACATGCTCATGGACAAAGGTATGATAAATTCAATGTCCAATTTCATTATTGTAAAAAATATGGCCATTATGAAAATGAATGTAGGGCGAAGCGAATGATATGGGTAATAGACCCAGTGCAAATTTCACTAGAGAAAATATCACCAAGATAAATTGTTTTTAACATGTAATATGGTTGAGGAAAAGAGTGAAGATTTATGGTTTCTAGACTCAGGTTGCAGTAACCATATGACAAGAAAGATAGCCATGTTTTCTATGTTAGATGCGAATGTAAAGTCATAAGTCACATTAGGGACAGATAGTAAAGTTTCTGTTATGAGAAAAGGAGATGTAAATGTCTTAACAAGGAAAGGAGAAAAGAAATCCATAGCAGATGTTTATTATGTTCCTGGAATGAAATGTAACCTCTTAATTATTAGATAGCTTATTCAAAAGGGGTATAATGTTTTCTTTGATGATGATGTATGCACCATCATGGATAAACCACTAAGAAAACAATGTATTGTTGAAGTGAAGATGACAAGGAACATAATGTTCCCTCTCAGGATGACAGCAGATTTGAAGAATGGAGAAGGAATGGCAGCAGTGTCACAAGAGGCTTTCCAAAGAGAAACAAAAGATGAAAATTGGTTATGGCACTTGATATTTGGACATCTAAACTTTTGAGATCTTACCTTGTTGCGTAGAAAAGGAATGGTAAGAGGATTACCATTGATTGACAAACCGGATAGCCTTTGTGAAGGTTGTATCTTGAGTAAATAACACACAGAGAGTTTTCCATCCGAGAAAAGCATAAGGGCAAAATCACCCTTAGAAATTGTCCACTCAGACTTATGTGGAACAATGAAAACACCATCACTTGCAAGAAGCCACTATATGTTAACTTTTATAGATGATTTTACAAGTAAAACTTGGGTTTACTTTTTGAAAAATAAAAGTGAAGTGTTTGAAAGAATATGCAATTTTAAAGCAGTTGTGGAGAACCAAAGTGGGCTAGATATCAAAGTCCTAAGAACTGATAGAGGAGGTGAATATATATCTAAAGAATTTCTACGTTTTTGCAGAGAAAATGGGATTCATAAGAAATTTACAACAAGGTACACTCCGCAGCAAAATGGAGTTGCCGAAAGGAAGAATAGGACAATCATGGATATGGTAAGGAGTATGCTAAAGGCAAAACATTTGCCGAATGATTATTGGGCTGAAGCTATACATTGTGTAGCATATATCTTGAATAGATGCCCAACAAAAGCAGTCAAGAACAGAGTTCCGGAAGAGGCATGGAGTGGCACAAAACAAGCAGTCACCCACATGAAAGTTTTTGGTTGTGTGGCTTATGCACACATTCCGGATCAGCTAAGGAAGAAGTTGATCAGCAAGGGGGAGAAATATATTTTTATTGGATACAGTGAGGAATCCAAATCTTATAGGTTCTATAACCCATCCACCAAGAAATTTATTGTGAGTAGAGATGTTCAGTTCATTGAAGAGAAAACTTGGGATGGAAGCATTGAGAAAACAGTGAATGTTAAAAATTGTTTGTCTCATGATGAAGATGATGAAGATATGGCTAAAATACATCCCTCAATAGCAGCACCAACACAAATACAACAAGGGAAACCCTTGAGGAGAAATGAGAGTGCTTCTCCAAGCACACCACAAGAAGGAGATTCGAGTGCTACTTCAAGCACTCGTACACCAAATGAAAGAGGAACAAAGTTCAGAAATTTAAAAGAGATTTATGAGCAAGAGGCAGCAAATGAAGGTATGAACTCTTTAGTTTCTTTGTATTGTCATGTTGATGACCCTATTAATTTTGAAGAAGCTATTAAAGATAGAAAATGGATAGAAGCTATGGATGAAGAAATCAATTCCATAGAAAGAAAGAAGACATGGGATTTGGTTGAACTCCGAAAAGGTAAAGATGTTATTGGAGACAAATGGGTCTACAAGACCAAAAGTAATGCTGAAGGAAAAATTTAAAGACACAAGGCCATTCTTGTTGTCAAAGGGTATAAGCAGTAGCATGGGAGATACTATGAGGAAACTTTCGCACCGGTTGCAAAAATGGAAACCATGAGAGCAGTGCTATCCATAGCAGCACAAAACAAGTGGAAAGTTTACCAAATGGATGTGAAGTCATCATTCCTAAATTGAGTGTTAATGGAAGAGGTTTATATTGAAAAATTTCTAGGCTACGAGAGGAAAGGCCAAGAGCACAAAGTGTGCAAATTGAAGAAAGCTCTTTACGGGCTGAAACAAGCACCAAGAGCATGGTACAGTAGGATAGATTCCTATCTCCTGAAAAATGGATTTGAAAAATGTGAGGGAGAACCCACCCTATACATCAAAGAAAAATATATTAAGATGCTCATTATTGTGTTATATGTTGATGATGTGATCTTTACAGGTAATGATGATTACTTTGTTGAAAATTTTAAAATAGTCATGAAAGATGAATTTGAAATGACTGATATGGGTTTGCTGAGATACTTCTTAGGAATAGAAGTAAAGAAAAATGAAAGTAAAATTTTTATTTCTCAAGAAAAGTATGTGAATTAAGTTTTGAAAAGATTTAACATGCAGGATTGCAAGGCAACAATAACACCCACAGTGATGGGATTAAAACTCAACAAAGAGGACAACAACAAGGATTTTGATCCTAGTTTGTACAAGACCATAGCTGGCAGCCTCGTGTATTTGACTGCAACTAGGCCGGATATAATGCATGTTGTTAGTTTGATTTCCAGATTCATGGAGAGACCAAAATATGTCCAATGGAAGGCAACAAAAGAATTATGAGGTATGTTAAAGGAACTAAAAGATATGGTATTTTGTATACTACTTCAGAAAGTTCAGAGTTAATTGGATACACTGACAGTGATTGGGCTAAGATTGTAGATGACCAGAAAATTACTTTTGGTTATGTTCTTTTGCATGGGTTCAGGAGCCCATTTCATGGGCTTCTAAAAAGCAGCCTATTGTAGCATTGTCTATAGCAGAGGCAGAGTATGTGGCAGCTACAACAACAACGTTTCAAGAAGTTTGGATGAGGAGGATGTTGAGAAGTTTATGCCGAGAGCAAGAAAAAGGCATAGTGATTTATTGTGACAATAGCCCAGTTATTGCATTATCAAAGAATTATGTGTTTCATAAAAGAACGAAACACATTGATACCAAGTTTCACTACATCATGGAATTGGTGAACAATGGAGAAATTGTTTAGAACATTGCAGAACTTTGGAGCAGTTTACAGACATTCTGACCAAGCCATTAGGGCAAAAGAGTTTTGAATTTTTAAGGAAATGTTTAGGTATGACTGATAACCCAGCTGTTGAAATTAAGGGGGAGTGTTGAAATGTTATTTTCAACTGCAGGTTTATACATCTACAGGTGTATCAGTATAGGAGCGATTCACTGTTCTGCATACAACCGCTTTTCATTTTTGTTTTCATGTTTTCAAAATCAGCCGCTTTCTATTAGTATTGCACAGTGAATTCAGTTTTTGAACACTCTTATAGTTTTCTTTGAAAACATAGCTTTTCATTTTTAAATGCAGTCAAGTCTATTTCTCTAAGTTTTGAATGGGACAGGTCATGGTGGTCCCCACCAATCCTTTTATGAATCGCAATCACAAAATCGCAGCTGCGAACTGTTAAGTGTCTTGTTGATATGGAAGTTTGTGATGCGATGCGATGTGGTCCCACCACAATCACAATCGCAAATCGCAAAGGATGCATGTTCCGCCATCTGATATGCTATGTTCCGATTGAAGGTTTGTGATGTGATCACAATTGGCAATCGCAATCGCATTCACCAAGAGTTCTCGCCATATGTTATGTTCCAATGGAATGTTGCAATGTGATCCAATCGCAATCGCAACATCGCAAGTCTGTTGAATCAACTGTTCCGCAATTTGTTTTCCACCAATGTGATTGTCTCAATCGCGCAATCGCAATCACAAAGATCAAAAGGTCCGTCCGCCAAGTTTAATGTTCCGTCGATCACAATCGCTTAATCATAAGTGTGTTATTCCGCTACACCAAATGTTTCGCCGATCGCCAACTACGATGTGGGCTCCAATCGTACGTCGCGCAAATAGAATTTTAAGTTAAGAGTTTATGTTTTCCTTTGTAATTTGTTTTAGGTTTTAAAACACCGCGCCATATAAAATGCATGGCATTGCATTGTTTTATGTAGTTGCATTATCGAAAAGTGTTGTATTTTGCTATGTGTGAGCCCGAAGGATATTTTAAAAAGACAAACAGAGTATTTCCTCTGTAACATAGACAAAGAGTTTTTGCTTTTCACCACTGCGTCTTATAGCAGTCTATTTGTAATCTCTCAACAGAGGAAGATTTTTTTTTTGTTTTGTAATAGATTTCTACAGTTAATAGAAGAAATCATTTTCATGCAAACTCTGTCTTTCTACCAGCAAATTTTGTTTTTATTTCTCTGTGTTTAGAGGAGAGTATTATTCTCTCTATTTTCTCTGAAATTCTCAGAAATTACAACATGGAGCTTCTTCAGATTTGAAGGGATAGTGGGTACACTAAAGAAAATAAACACCTTATGACGTAACTATAACTACGAAAACACGAAATAAGTGATATATATTATATATTATCCATCAGAATGGCCCACAAAATAAATGAATAATATACCTGTTGCAATCCGTTGTTTAATTACAATTGCAAGCCAAAGAAATGTAATACAACGAATTCAAGTGGTAATAGAAAGTGATTTATGCAGCAGTGCCATTAGTGGAAGCATCCTGAGCAGTTTGACAGTTCAGTGACGCCTAGAGTTCCCCCAAACACTACAACGCATTTATCCATCCATTCACTAATGCGACGAAGTGATTGAGAGAACTCCCGACGTTGAGAACTTTCAGTATCGTTCGTCATTGATGAATGAATAAGAAGGGGAATGACGGGCTTCTTAAATACCATTACCCTCCAGTCACTCTACTGCGTCGTTGTGATGACTGAAGTTATGGAAGGATTGCTGACCACCAATATTTCGTGAAAAAAGCACATAGGTTTATTCATTGCACCTGGACAAGTCCACAAAAGATGATTTCAAAGCCACATTCAACGGAGAAGGGTGGCCGAGTATGAACCATCCATTCATATTCTCTCCGGTTCAACCTGTACAATCTAAAACTTCAAGTTCGTGGAACATTTTTCTGTTCTTCTCGGTGTATCGCCCATCGATTCATTCATGGAGGGAGGGAAAATATTCCAGTTCAAGTTGGCCCACATACAGTAGGTTTAAATGATACGATTCAATGCAATTTGTTGAATTAACTTCATAGTTACTCCACTTAATTACTTATTTACTGATCAAATTTAAAACTATCGAAGATGCTGAGTTAACTCAAGTATTAGTTGCGGATAAAACTTAACTCTCCTATTCCTACTCCTATTCATTCAGGTAGAGTCACAAATTATACTTTGCATGGTGCTCTAAAGCATAGTGAAGAAGTTGAAGTTGCAGAAGGACATCCTGATCCTACTATGGGAATTAGAGATATGCATTTGCTTGCTATTCAATATCAACAACATCATGTTGAAATTAAAGTCTGGATAAATGGAAAGTTGTTTGATTTGATAGCAGTAATTAATTCAGGATCATATGTTAACATGTTCTATAAAAAGGCTATTCCATCTCAATATTGGGTTGCTGCTACCCGCAAGCTCACGGGACTGGGTAAAGTTACCCTTGAATATGAAGTACCCAAAGCTGCAGTCTATTTTTAATCTAAATGTGTCACATTAAAGTTTGTTGTTGGTGACATACCAGTTGATTGCATTCTTGGTAATGTGTTTCTTGCTGCAGTTGAGCCACATGGATCAATAAGGTTTCCAAATAAGAAAGTTGGCTACTTCATAACTGTTAAAGGTAAAAGATTCAATTTTCCTTATGTTTCTAACACCCGAGTTTCTACCATGGCACAGGCCATGTAGTTAGAGCTACAGAAAGCAGAAAAAAGTCTTTCAAAACTCAAGGAGCACAAGAATATTCTTAGCATTGAACAACAGCTGAGTTCTGCAGTAGTTCAGAAACAGATTGCTGAACTTCAAAAGAAATTTGAAGAACAGTGCTGTTCAGAAGAGCCCAATGCATTCTGGCACAGAAAATAGCATTGTGTAGAGCTACCCTACAAGGAATATTATGAGGGTAAGCCCTGTAATTCCAGAGCCATTCCCATGAACAAGGAGTATCACAGGCTCTGTGAAAAAGAAATTGATCAGCTTCTGAGCAGAAAGTTGATAAGAGAGTCTAGCAACCCTTGGAACTGCTATGGCTTTTATGTAAACAAAAGAAGTGAACAGATTCAAGGCATTCCTAGACCAGTCATAAATTATAAGCCTTTGAACTCTGTACTGGCTGACGATACCTACCCAATCCCTCATAAAGAAGACCTGCTCAATAAGATCGCGGGAGCCAAGGTATTTTCCAAGTTCGACCTTAAGTCAGGATTCTGGCAAGTGGCTATAGCAGAAAAAGACAAGTTCAAGATAGCATTCAGTGTTCTTGCTGGTCACTATGAGTGGAATGTGATGCCTTTAGGCCTGAAGCATGTGCCTTCCAAATTTCAGAAGGTAATGGATTCTGTGTTTAAACCATATGCTGAATGGCTGTTAGCTTATATTGATGATATCCTGATTTTCTCTAAAAATCTCCAAGAACAGTTCAGACATTTAAATATTTTTATGAGATTGGTCAAAAATAATGGTCTGGTATTATGTAAGAAGAAAATGGAATTATGGCAGACAAAGATAAAGTTTTTAGGGCACACAATTGAAAATGGACAAATTTCTTTACAGTATCATGCACTTGAGTTTGTAGACAAGTTTCCTGATGAGATTTTAGATAAGACACAGTTGCAAAGGTTTTTAGGGTGTCTTAACTATGTAAGAAATTTTTATCCAAATTGGGCGATAGATAGATCTCTGTTGAATCAGAGATTGAGAAAGAATCCTCAGCCTTGGACTGAAGAACATTCAGAAGTAGTCCGCCAAATCAAGGCTAAGGTAAAAACTCTCCCTATTCTGTATGTTGCAGAAGATTCTTATTTCAAAATTGTTGAATCAGATGCCAGCAACATAGGTTGTGGAGGTGTATTAAAGCAAAGACCAAATAAAGAAAGTAGCAAGAAGGAGGAACAAGTTGTCCAGTTTGCCTCTGGAGTATGGAGAAAAGCTGAAAAGAACTACTCTACCATTGAGCAAGAGGTAAAGGCAGCTTGGAACTGCATCAGCAAATTTTCTATTCATTTGGTCAATAATTTTTTTTTGCTGAGGACTGATGCATAAGATTTGGATAAGGTCTTAACTAAGACTGTCAAGAATCCATAAGATGCAAAGTTTGCACGATAGCAGGCTTATTTCACCAACTTTGATTTCAAAGTTGAGCACATCAAGGGAATCCAAAACTGTCGGCCTGATTTCCTTAGTAGAGAATATATATAGCATATCCAGCAACAAGAACAAAATGATGACCCAGAAGATGAAGAAGAAGAATCACATGTGATGGTCATTATCACTGAATGGGACCAAGCCCAACAAAAAGAAACCCTGAGGTCTATAGCGGATATTGAATCATGGGTTGTTTACAAAGAAAAATGGAGACCAACTTGGCAACTCCGTAACACCAAGGTCCTGAATGAAAATCTACAAAATCACAATGACTTGCAACATTTTGTACCAGAGAGACGAGTATACCCAAAGGGTAGTACATGGATTCATGATATGGTATATACTCGTAGTATGAGAGCAGCATATGAGGCAAAAGAAGCTCTACACCAGAATTTTATGGATATTGTTGTTATTGCAACTGAAGGAAGTGATAGAACTAGAGTCTATCACAAATAAATATCCATTCACAGGACGTGTGATCCTACATGGACATGGTCCAGATATATCCAATGGCCAGGTAATAACCCTGAACTAATATTCCCTGACACAATTTATAATTTTGCAGGATATAAAAAGCTGTGGTGGGACCTAATGAATAAGGACGGAAGAAATGAAACCCACTATACAAAGATCAAGTTTGGAGTTGTTCACATAATGCAAAATTTTAGATAGACCAGCTGGCTACAAGATTGGTGGAGAGATTATGGCCTCAACGCAACAGCAATGGACCCAATTTTTTATGAAAACTGGTACCAAAGCCGTTGTGACATATGTGATTATGAAGAATGTGATCATATTCCGTTCTCTAATGTCAATACCTTAATCCAAGATGCGGAAGACACATTGATCCTTAAACAACATCTGGTGCAACACAATGAATGGTTTGTTATGACAAAAATTAAGCTCCAAGTAATTTTAAATAAACCCATGATTGTACGAAGAATTTATACCAAGGCTTGGGATGAAAATTATAAGTATAGATATCCTGGCATTCAAATCCTTGACATGCCAGTAGAAGCTGGAAAAAGTGGTTCATGAGAGCTCCACTAAACCAAAAGTCTTCTCTGTGTACAGAATACCTAGTCATGTGTCTACAGTGACAGGTCTTTTCTCGAGGGCTTTTTCACCTGTTTGAAAAAAGCATCCTCCGTGTATAAAATAAGTAATGTTTCCTCATGGGCCTTGTACATAAAAGGCATCCACTGTGTATTTTACACACACTTCACATGTTAGTGTCGGACAGACGAATCTCGGTGTGTATGTCACTTCGGTGTTACCCGAAAGCCATGATTCTCCTCCACGTGTCAATAATCCGACGGACCGATCCGAATGTTTGTCCCCCCTCATTTCCTATATATAGAGGGTTAAGGCTCATTCTTAGGCATTCACATTCGGAGAGTTTAGAGTCTAGAGTCATTGGTGTTTTGAGTTTGAGTCGAGCCAAATCTCCCTGCTCTGCATCTGCGCGAAGTCTCGCGATTTGCTTGCATCACGGTGCTAAGAATCAAGTCCTTATGTGATCAGAGAAGCCTGTGTGTCTATGTGCTCGGCATAGGCAAGAACCTAAAGTGGCCTGATGATAGATTGAATCTGTTAAGTTTTTTTATGTATTGTGTGTTCAATTAAGAACTCTGAGACAGAGTCTGTAACTCGCCAGGTAGCCTCCAGTATCGCTCACTCATTCACTGAGTAGCAAATCTGGTAAAAGCCACTACAGTCAATCTCTGGAAGGAGATCTTTTTGAGTCCATTGTAAATCTAATCTCTGATGTAATATCCTTTTGAAATGAATAAAGAGAGAAAGTTTTGTTCCGCATTTTAAGAATTGTAACTCTAAGCTTTATAAATGTCCACTGAGGTAGTATTGTGTTCTTTTTTATCACCGAAAGTTCGCAAGAGGTTCGCGAAATCACCGAGGGACACGGAGTAGGCCGTAAAAGGCGAAGGGAAGCCGCAGAAAGAGCCGAAAGAAGTGTGAACGTGATAGTAGGTTCGTGTATGGGTTCGTATAGGGTCTCTTAAAGAACCAAGAAGATACTCAGTGAGCCAGTCTGCCTGTTGAGCAGTTTGCAGTGAAAACCTGTGTGAGAGGTCCCTGCAGTAAAATTGGTATCAGAGCCAGAAGACAAGTTTGTATGTGTGAAATCTGGTTCATGAAAAGGTCAGTTCTTAAATTATCCTCTCTTTTATTTCTGAATATAAAATGGACTCATTTAGAAATTCAGTGTCATTTAGAGAACTTGAAGAGCAAGATAGGGCCACTCAAGACCCTCTCAGAGATATGTTTGCTAGTTCTAGTAGTCGAGTGTTAAACCAGTCAAAACATCTGTATGAAGAAACAGAACCAACTGCTAAATGGGTTCTTCCAAAAATAAACCCTGACAAAGTTTATTCGGATCTAGGTGTTTGGCATCTCAAAGTAGCCACCCGAATTTCCATAAAATAATCCATAAGTTTTGTCGAAGAAAAATCTGACTGTGTCATGTCTATTCCTCTCTTAGATTCGAAGTCTCTGCAAGCAGAAGCAGCAAAGTTAGGGACAAATTTTTTGCATCTGGGTTGTATTCGTGTCGGCATCCATTCCCTCACCCATCAAGGTTTGAATACATATGTGTTAGCAGCTGTCTGGGATCTAACACATAACAAATACACAGATTCCTTGATAAGAGGTATTGTGGCTCTGTTATCAAATGGACCTATCTAGTTTGAATGCTATCCAAATTTCTCAATCTATGTCTATGACGAGATCCTGTCTGATATCTTTCAGCTTCAAATCCAAACTTCTGGATTTGATATGAATATGAAAAGAAATAACATTGCTATACAGACGCGAGGATGTTTTCGTCATACCAGTACTTTATCTGCCGCAGTCCTTCATGCCCCCAGCAAAGCCAGCAAAACCAGTGTCATGGTCATGACAGACCCTAAAAATCAGAAAGTTGAACATCAAGCAATAAAATGGGAAGAACTTTCTTTTCCAGCACATTGGACTTTTCCTAACCCAAAACCCATCTCTACCAGATCTATCACTTCTTAGATATTGTCGAAGACCAGTCCAAAGCTATTTTATCTTTTCCTAGAAGATCTACAATAGACAGAAGAAGGATCAATGAGATGTGTCAAAAGTCTCCATTGTATATACCATCAGATTGTGTAGATACTGCTTGTTCATCTATTGTTTCTGATTGTAGTCATATTTCCTTATTTGAGTTTGCTCAGCCTGTAAATTTCCAGCCTCTGAAAGTTGACTGTCCACAATGTCATCAGTCTGTGAATCTCCAGCATCTTGCTGCAATAGTTATCCGACATCAGAACCACAATACTAGAACAGGTGAAGCTCCTTTGACTACATCAGTCACTCCCTGTCCTAATCCCAAATGTTCTAATATTCCATTTCCTCATGAAGACAAACATGTCCTCATGATGCATCTAGTCCCCAGTCTGCAAGATGAAGATCCCCAGACTAACAGAAATATTCATGAATATGCAATCTCCCAGAGATAAGCATGGTGTGGGTTTTTACAGTCAAAAAGATGGATTGATTCCTGAGTGCAGATTCAAGGATTTGCTAGATGATGTAAAAAGATCATATGTCCCTGAGATACAAAAGTTCTATACATTAATGGATGGATGTAGTAAAACTGTGATCCCTGAAAAATGGATGAAACAAATGTTGAATTGGGATCTGCATACACATCCACAGAAAGATGAGTTTGTTGTTTCACGCAGCACATAGGAGAAAAGAAAATTAGCTTTACAATGGAAGGAATATATGAATGAAAGAAATTCTTGGATTTCTTTCTATTCATGGAAGAAAGATAAAGAGTCAGAAATGATTTTAATGACTGACTCTGCATCCTCCTCAGGTCATTCATGGACAACTAATGATGGAAGTAAAGTTGAAACTTCTACCAGTTATCCTCCTTTCAAAGGGATTGTCCTAGGAGAAGGACAAAACTCAGCTAATGCCTATCCCATTGTACAGAAAGAAAATCTTGTTGGGATAGAAAGGAGAGTCCAAACAGTTACTGAACAAATAAACTGGACAAACACTGTTGTTACTGGTTTAGAAAAGAATGTTGCTAAAGTTTTCTCTGTGAAAGAATAGATAGATCAAGTCCAAGTGTCTATCAATAATGTAAATAGTGCATTAAATTCTGTACCGTACAATGCTTCAGTTTCCAAAGATTTCTGTTTACGATCCTTAAAGAAGATTGATGAAGTAGAAACAAGTGTGACTGAGAATTTTGTTTCCACCAGAAAATTAATTTCAAGTTTGTCTGAGAAGATTGAGAATAAAGAAAAGAAGAAGACAGATAAGCCTGTCCCTTCTGCATTCCTCCACAAAGGAAAAGCTGTATCTTTTCAAAAGGCTACTGAGCGTTTTTGCCAGCTTCTTCCTAAAGAGTCTGCTCCTGAATCTCCAAAGCTTAAAGTCACGGCTGCCTCTCTTTTTGAATCTGAGTCTGAAGGTCATGTCTTACCAGTCTATGAACCTTTAGAAGCTCAGTACACAAGATATTCCCCTCCTGATTTAAATGGTCTTGGAAATATTATCCCTAGACAAACATTTTGGGACCAAAGTCATAAAGAGTGGAATATTGATAATCTGTCATCTGCCCAAATAAAACAAGTTCTGGACCAAATGATCACAGAATATAAATTGATGTGCATTGATGGCAAATCAGAGGTAGAGGCTTGTAATACCCTCATTCCATGCTTCACAGGAACTCTAGCCAGATGGTGGGAACTAGAGTCCTCTCCTGCCTTAATAAAGAATACGAAAGAAGAGGTAGTTAAAGATGAAAATGGAGATGTGGAATTCCATCCAGATGGTAGTGGCAGACCCATTAACAATATGATTGGTGCTCTTACTGCATTAATTCAACAACATTTTTGTGGAGATGATCCAACCATTTCAGATCAAAATGAGTTGATACTGATGAATCTAAAATGTAGGAACATTAATCAGTATGAGGATTTCTCGGGATTGGATTCAAAGAATCTACCTGGTGAAGGACCCTAAGAACTTGTTATGGAAACAAGTTTATTTGGCAGCTTTACCTTCCAATCTTGTTGATATCTTGAAGTTGCAAGAAGCATTCCAGTTGCCACTAGAAAGTTATTTATGGGGTCAAATGTACAGTATCATAACCAAATTTTTTATTTCCCTTTGTATCAGTTCAAAGATTCATAAATCTATTGATAAGCTAAACAGATTGCTTGGTACTAAGTCATTTTGTAGCAGGTATGGCATCACTATTGATTATCCTTTGGTAAAAATGAGAAAATCTAAGAAAAAGGCTAAGAAGACTTACAAAAGAAGTAAGACTTATACATATCATATGTCTTCTAAAAATATTTCTGAGCTCAAGGCTCGGAATATCCGAAGAAAGCCATATAGATAGCCTGCTAAGCGACATTACAAATATGCTCCCAAGACACATTATTATGATGTTGATGACATCCGTCCCAAAGATAAGAAATTAGAACGGAGGAAAGGAGTCACTTGATGGATTTGTGGAAAGCTGGGAAATACCTCAAATCTGTGTCCTGAGGCTAAAGAATCCAAGAAAAACTTTGGTAAGAAATCCCAGCAGAAGTATAAAGGAAAGGCTCAAACTTCCCAGATCAAAACAGAGCCTCAATGTGACATCTGTAATTCCCCTTTCCATAAGATAGAAGACTGTAGAACTCGGTTATTAATACAACAAGCCCAAGAAGAGTCCTCTTCTGTTTCTCCTTCTGATTATTCTTCCTTTGAATCTGAAAATGAAGAAGTTCATGCTTATTGTTAGTGTAGTGATTCTAATAACTGTCATTGTGACTGTTCTTCTTCAGAATCTGGTTTTTCCTCTAACAATGATCTTGCAGAAGAATTCTCAGGGAAGTTAAAATTTCTCATGGCTCAAACTGATGAAGATGAGCTTAAAGTATTTTCCCAAATCTGAGCCATGGAAGATGGAGATCTGAAGACTCGCCTGCTTGATGCATATATGCAGTCTTCCAGTTCATCCTCTAGTTCTAAAACTGTTAAGAAGCTATTGTTTGTTGATGCTTCTTGTGAACGAAACACACGCAGTTATCTCCGACAACAACAAGATTGCAAAGTTCATGCACTCACTTTGGGGGAGGTGAGTAGGGAGATACACTGCATGACGATAGAGATCTCTACCTTGAAATAAATTAAACCTATCGAAGATGCTGAGTTAACTCAATTATTACTTACGGATAAAACTTAAACCTTTGTAGAAGATGCCGAGTTGAATTTCTATGGGTATAAAATAAGATGCACTGTTAAAATTCTATGTCTTTAAAAGTTATTCAACTTCTTAAAGGTAATTTCCCAAAGTACAAGATTTCATAGAATGGTTACAAAATACCACCGGCTAAGTCATTGTAAATGAAATGACATTCACAAATGGTTGATATTAACCATCAATTAATTAAACTGGTCCATAAAAATTAGGTCAAAACATTCAATGCATATACGATACTAATTGATATGGACCATTAATTAGTTAAAACTGGTCCATAAATGTTAAGTCAAAACATTGAATGCAGATATGATACTAATTCTTGAGGGGAGATCTAATTATAACAATACTGAGGACATCAATTTAAGTTAAATGGAGTTGTTTTTAATGTTATTTTTTGAAATTTTTGGTTAGAATATGGCTGAAATATTTGTTGTCAAAATTTGATTGTGTTTTTTTAATTGTTTTTTATTTATTTATTGTATATTTAGATTTAGCACTAGAAAGATTTGTGGAGCATTTCGACTGTGCAAAATTTACCCATCAAACTTGTAATTTCAATGAATCTATGTCAAATTCTAGAGAAATTACAATGAAAAATAAATTGGAAAACTTTTCAAAAAGTGACTTAAAGACAACTAGTTTTAGACATAAGGTACTATACAATGACTTATTACTCCCTTGCTAGATTGCATTGATGAGATTATGGCATTTTAAATGAAAATGGAAGGGTTTGTCCAATTTTTTTATTTTCATATTTAAGGGTATTTTAAATGTCCAAACTTAATTGTCAAATTCATATTAATTTTTTTTCTCAGCTAATTGATTTATATGTTAAAATAATTAGTTTTTTATTTTTCCATTAATAGTCTTTTAATTAATATCATTTTTTCAAATAAAACCAAAAATACATTGAGTTAATTGAAAATATGTTTTTTTCTATACTGGATAGATAAGGAATAAACAAAACATATAACTAACAATATTTTTTTTTTGAAAATTTGAATTGAATTGTTTGAATTTGTTGGAATTTCTAAAAATGGTTAAAATTTCACAATAAATCAAATTTTAATGTTAACTCAAAAGTTAGCTAAAATCTGATTCCATGGAGGGTTGGTTCTTTTAAATGGTTTTTCTGGGTTATTTATTGTTTTTCTCTTTATTTCAATTTTTTTTTATTTAATTGTTGTTGAAACCCATTAGGCAAAGAATTCGGGAACATGTTGCGGATATTAAACAAAATCGGTCTCGTACCTCACCTCTTGCTGAACATGTGGAAAAAGCCTATCACCATATTTGTATTGAGGATTCCAAATTCATTGCAAAAGTAGATTATTTCCACCATAGGAAATTAAGGGAGGCGATCAAAATTTAACGACATGCTAAGATACTTAACCGTGATGATGGTTTGAAATTAAGTAAGAGTTGGGCCCCGTATTTTGATAGGTAGTTATTATTATTATTATTATTATTATTATATATTAAGCAAATCCAGAATATTTTTATAACATATAACCTTAAAATTAAAAGCAATACACCCTATCCTATTCTCCTTATAGAAGTGGGTATTTCCCTTATCGAGAGCCTAGCTATGACTAGGCTTTTGTTGTATAAGCAAAAGCTCAATAGAATAGGAGACCATAGACTTCGTAAGCTAGCTTTAAAGTCTAGGGAAAACCACCTAAGGCTTAAACGAGGTTGGTATAAAGATACCAGGGCCTAGTTAAACCATTGGGAGATCGACGAGAATGTTGCATTGCAAAACATCAATAACATTAAAAAAATTGTTACTTCTAAGTTCAAAGAAAAAATGTGGTGTGAGAAAGATCTAGAAACTAAAAGAAAATTAAGTTATTATAAGGAGGTCATCAACCCCACCTTAGAAGATAAAAAGTATCTCTCTGTTTTAACTAGTTCAAAGAAGAAAATTAATATAGCCAAGATTAGAACGACCTCTCATGAGCTCCATAGTGAAACGGGTCATCGGAAAGTTCCTAAAACTCCATGGATGGAAAGGATCTAACAGAGGATGAATATCACTTCCTCTTAGAGTACCCCGTGTACAACCACATTGGAGCTCAATTTCATAATCTTTGTTGCAATACTAACCTTCCTAGCCTTTTAAGAAGTCAAAATTATTGTGATCTCGGGAGGCTTCTCTCCAAGATTTTTGAGTATAAATATAAATCTTAAATCAAATTAAATAACTCCTTTCTTTCGGTCCGTTAGACCAAATATTGGTCTCAATGGACGTTAACCATCATCATCATCATCATCATATATATATATATATATATATAATTCATTTATTATATATTTTTACCTAATTAATTCATTAATTTTATTTATTCATTTATTTATTTATTTTTCTTTTTATTTATTTATTAACTTGTAATATTATCTCTTAAATACTTAAAATTTAAATCCTAAAATTTTAAGATTTACCATCCCCTTCTTCCCTTATGATAACTAGAATTTAATCATTTTATTAAATTATCAAACTCTAAATTATTCTTGGTTAACTTTCCCTTTCTTTCTTCACCTTGTCCTAAGGATGAACCACATTATATGGTTCGAAAAGTTGACCTAATCCTAATGATGTGATTAATCCGAAAGACATTTATCTACATTATGGATCACAAAAGTGTTAGATCTAAAATTATTAATTAATAATCAATAATTAATAATTCTTATTAATATTAATTAATTAATCAATAATTATATTCAATTTAATTATTAATATTCATAATCGTAATTAATTAGTAATAAGAATAATTATTTTAAACGGATTATAATTATAAATAATATAAATTATTAATTATTATTGATATGAATTATTAATTATTATTGATAACAAATTTTAAATTATTATTAATTATGATTAACAATAATTAAGAATAATAATAATAATAATAATAAAATTTTTTAATATTTTTTTTTGCAAAATTGTTATTATTTTTTATTATTATATATTTATAATATGAATCTTAATATTATGATTAATTTTAAATCTATACCATTAATATTTATAGGCTTTTATTATTATATATTTACTAATGTTGTTTTTCATGTAATTGATATACAACTATCAACATATATCAACCACATTTATCATTAATATTATTAGCTTTGTTATTTAATTAAATTATTTAATTTTTTAATACCATTTAATTATTTAATAATTTAATATTTTTAAATTATTTAATTATTTATTTTTTGTTTTTTTATTATTTAATTATTTATAGTAAATATTAATTACTAATGATGATGATAATGATGATGATGATGATTAACATCCGCTAAGACCAGTGCGGCCTATCACACCTCAAGAAAGGTAAAAGAATCTAAGTTTGATTCTTTAAAATCTTGTTTCTATGATCAAAGAGAAGGGAAGGAAGCACTCCAAGATTTCTATAAGTCGGTTGGCTTCATAGATCAAGAACATTGGAAGTGTGGAACATGTTAGGGAATAAAGAGCGGATGTGGGTAAGAGTCGGGCAATATAAAAAGAAGTGTTTTTTATTTTTATTTTACACCTTCTTAGTATGAATTCTAACAGATTCTATCATTCAAAGGTGCCTTGGAAATATACCAACGCCTGGTTTCAGTCTGAATCTCATGAGAATTATTTCTTATAATATCGATGTTCTTTTATTTCTTAGTGTTGGTCAAGATAGAGAGATAATTATAACTATCAAGTGTGGGATTGATCACCTCCTTATAGTATCTTAGCTTCATTTTACCCTCCAGCTGCTAATCCTCCCATATTTTTTATTTAAACTTGGACGAAATAGTATTTTTGACACTATATTTTCTTCCCATGCTCAGATCCTCCTTAACTCCCCATTGGTTGAGCCAATATTGGGCATCCTTATGGAAACCATGCTTGAGGTGAAGGTGGCGGTTTGGACTAAGGGTAGAAGAAATTTTTGGGAGCCTTTTGGATTCAATGTTGTAAAATTTCTTCTTATACATCAGATACCTAAACATAGTTGTACATTCAATGGGTGACAAACTAGCTTCGATCAAGAGGATAGGATAGGGAGTATTTCCCTTGACCTTTAGGTTTAGATTATGAATTTCTTTTGAATCATCTAAATATTCCTCCATGACTCTCTCGGTATACTACAACCCCAAACTTCACATCCGTATAAGACAACAGGGGTTACGAGAGCCTCAAAGAGGAATCACTTTTTACTCCAAATGCAAAGATTGATCGACTTAAAATTCGTCTCAAGCTCATAATAAGCTTCTCAATTTGGCTACATCGCATGGATTCCCTGAAAAATTAGCCAACTTACCAATATTAGCCCCTAAATTTTTTCATAAATATATTCATTCTTGATAATCACATATAAACCTGCTCTTTGCATTTAATATATCAAAATGGTAACTTAAATGATGGTAGTTTTCATTTCGAGTTAACTTCACATGAATTATGGAACAAAGGAATACAAAGTTCCATGTATGTTTTAAATAATGTTTTATAGCATTTAATCAACCAAAATGGTAACCAAAATGATTGTACTTTTCATGTTATGGTAACCCCACATGAATGTAAGAGGGAAGGAATGAACATGAAGTTAAATTAGAGGAATGGTTGGACATCTTTTCTCATGGTAATTCTCTGCAATCCACGAGGTCGAATAATCCTCGGTGCTCACAATGGTACTCTAGTTTTTTCTCATGATAAAAAATATAGGTTGGAAATCATGATGACCATATATGTGTTTATATATTACTAAATAATATTTACAGTTACCATATGGTTTTTTTACACCCTATTTAAATTAAATGCAACTAAAATCTATGGGAAATTTGACATATGCTTCCTTTATTATACAATTTTTATCAGCCCTAATTCCCATGAACACAATATAATGTTCAACGTGCTAGATCACTTGTGATTGTGATGAACATATCTTCATGAGAATTTGTCTACAGAAAGTTAGGAATGGGAAACTGCGTGAGGGATGCTCTACATAAAAATGAAGTGCATGATGAGAAGATAATTACGAGATGCAACAAAGAGAAACTAGACGGCTTAATAAAACAAAGGGTTTGTGTTTCAAATAGTAATAATAAATTTTATAAGATCAAGTATATGAACACTCATCATCGAAGGTGCTCGTCTGTAATTTCATGTTAATGCAGTGCTGTAGTTCTGTTAGGTGGAAGAGTATGGAAGGGCCATGATATGACTGGTGGTTTTTCCACTTACAATTACCAACTAGTTTATTAATTAAAAAATATATATTTCACATCGTAAATCATAGTGAGTCTTCAAATTTCAATTTATAACGTGCTTATAAATTGAAAAATATTCACTAGAATTCACCAAGAGGTGCAAAGACACAACGATATAAGTGTAGATGACTGTAGAGTGATGTCGTTTTTTGTTCTCGGTTTTGACTCTTTTTTACACAACCATTCCATAACTTTTTTCCATCCTTATCCTCCATTTTCTATCATTTTCATTATATTTATACCTTCAAATGCATACCAAGGTAACTAAACTATGTATTTCGATTTTTAAGTGTTTGAGTAAAAAATGAGCATTAAAGTTAATTTTAGGTAGAATGAGAAAAGCTCGTAATGGCTCGTTTAAATTCATGGTTGCATGGCATCTGGGCTCAAACCAAATTCATAAATGGAAACTATGGTAACGAAGGATGGATGAACACCTTTTGGTTCAGATCAGATAATATAGAATAAGGCTTGTCAACGCTGGCCAAAGTAGACCACTTGTTTAGAAAAATCCCCTTTTTTGAGCATGAAATTTGGGCAGCTTGTGATTTTAAGGGATTTTTCCCAAATTTTAGATATAGGAGTAATGAATTCGAATTGTAAGCCTTATCTAAGCTTTTCATAAATATATTTCATTATTTTTATTTAATTACTTTCCAAAAACTTGTATAAATATGTGACATTTGAAGGAGGAAGACGTTTATTTTTAACTATGTGAGTTTAAACACTTTTTCAATTTAGTGAAAGGAGTTGGTTCAAAGTTTTTTTTCATGTATTATGCTTGATGGATGATGCTTGATCTGGTTTCCAAGTTCTTATGAGCTGATATTCATCTAAAGTGTGCAACGGAAATGTGGAGGACCCCCATTACCGAGGTTGTACACTAATTTCTCATTGTTTTGGTATAGTTTTCAGTTGTTGCACTTTCATTTAGTTTGCTATACTTTCATTTATTTTTCTATAATTTCCTTTAATATATTCAATTTTTGACTAATTTCTTATTGATATGCTTCATAACGAGATATTATGAATTTACCTCTCGTAAGAGAGCTTGGTATTTCTTTCACCTTCAATACACTAGACTTGTCAAAGATTTCTAATTTTATTTATTTATTGATTAAGTGATTATTGATATGATTTATTGAGAGGTGTAATGAATTGACCCCTTTAAACAAGGCTTGGTATTTCTTTCGCTGTCAATAACTAGAATTGTCAAAAGTTGTTCATTTTATGTGTGATTGATTTGCTGCTTTTTATTTGATTAAGAAAATTGATGATATGAAGGTGTTAATATTGTTATTGAAGGGTTTTTTAATCCTTCTCCTGTAAGTAATAACGAAGCTTGATTGGAAATAATACTTAATATTTCAAGCTAGCTAGGTGTTAAAATTATAGAAACTGCCTCTAAACCATGTATGTTGGAGTGCTTCTAATACTACGAAAACCAGATTGATAAGAGAATTGATAATCTAACTTAAACCCTTATATTGGACCAAAAAAAACTAAAAAACAACATGTATCAATAATTCATGGTAAAGGTCAGAAAACTAATTGAAACAAGAAAGATCAGAAATAAAGATGACTTAGCTTGACTAAATTTGAAAAGGAAATTTTCTAGGTTTTGAAAGGAAATTTTTTGGGCTGAATTTTCAAAGGAAACGTTTTGGGCCGAATTTTCAAAGGAAAATTTTTGGATTGAATTTTCAAAGGTAATATTTTTCGCTGAATTTTCAAAGGTTATTTTTTGGGCTAAATTTTTTTTTATAACTGAAACGGGTATTTTTATTGATAGGGTGGGTTGGCCGAAGCCAAATCAAACTTTACAGATCACTGCATCAAGCATTACAATTCACTGATTTTACATGGACGCCTTGTCCAATTAGGGGATAGTTGCCATGTTCACTGCTCCTGCATTTATGCTGATCATGCTCTTTTCTAGAGTGCATCCTATATTTGCCAGTTTGTCTGCTTCTGTGTTTAATTCTCTGAGGATGTGGAAGATTTGAGCTGAGGGGAAGTCCTTCAAGAGTCTGTTCACTCTTGCAAGCTGTTTATTTAACACTGGATCTTTGAGCCCTTTCTTGTTTATAAGAGATTTTACCAACAGCTCTGAATCTCCGAAGACTAAAATTTCCTTTGGATTCTCTTTCTTGGCCAGTTGACAAGCTTTTAAAAGACTGAGAACTTCAGCCTGATTGTTGGTTTTTATCCCAAGTCCCCAACTGAAGTCTTATTTTTTCCCATTCGGAAAATAAATAGCCCCTCCTGCACCTGACCTACCTGGATTGCCTTTTGAGGCTCCGTCAAAGAAGATGGTGCATTTTCCTTGTGTTTTCCACCACTTCTGAAAACTGTCCAAAGTGTCTCGAATCTGCCATTTTCCTTTGTGGTCTGGACGTGTAATTGCTGAAGGTCTGGGCATGGGGGAGAAGCCATCCAGCCATACCCTTTCTTCATTTCGAAGGGAACTATCGTCTTTGACTGTGGAGTGTCTCAAAGTTTCTAATAGAAGTTTCTTGGCCTGCTCCGCAGCGATATCTGCAGTCATTTCTTTTTGATTGAAGACAGTTTCGTTCCGGGCTAGCCACAACTTCCAACATACATATTTTGGGGCTGCAATCCAAACCTTGTGCCAAAGAGATTTGTCTACAATGTTGAAGGGGTATCGAGCTTTCCATGACAAAAACATGTCCGTAATCGAGCAATGTGCAGGGGTTCTCACATTCAGACCTGTCAAGAAGATAGACCAGGCCTTCTGTGCAAACTCACAATCAATGAACATATGATCTGTGGTTTCCAAAGCTTTTTTGCAAAGAACACATCGGTGAGGGCCAGCTATGTTTCTTCTGCACAGATTTTCTCCAGTGAGGATTTTGTTGTGAAACAAAGTCCAAAAAAAGAAATTGATCTTGGGAATGCTGAAATTTTCCCAGATCTGTTTCCACACTGTTTCAGGATGCGGAGAGTCCTTTTTACCTTGCAGCTGTAAGTATCCTTGTCTGGCTGTGTACACCCCCGTCTTTCCCCATCCCCATGAATCTTCCTCGTCCTTGTGCACTGGAGTAAAGTCTGTAATTGCAGCTGTAAGAACATTTAACTGGTTTTTTAAGTGCGCTGGGGTATTAGGCAAAGTCCAACTCTGCCAATTGCCATTGTGATCCCAATCTGCAATGTCCTCGATTTTTCGAACTCCTTTTGAACTTAACCAATCTCTTAATTCTGCAATTTCATTGTTAGCTGAAAGAGGAGGATGACCCATGATTCGATCTCTCCACAGCGAAGTGTTTTTGCCATTCCCTGGGATTTTATACAGGTGAGTTCTGAAGAAAACGATTGCTTTGCTGCAGAGCTTCCAAGCCTGCGTTCCTCTGGGAGAATTATCTGGGTTGAAGGTGATGATCGATTGATTATTGAGGTACTTGAGATTAAGGATCTGACTGACAGGATGGGAGGGCTCGATTAGCAACTGCCACAGCAGTTTACACCCCAATGCTAAGTTGGCATGCTGGGGGTCACGGATTTGGAGTCTGCCTTCTACCAATGGACGCTTCACAGTTTCCCAATTAATTAAATGAAATCGATTGTTGTTACCCCGCCCACCATTCCATAAAAAATTCCGCATGAGACAGGAGATTCGGTCTACAATTTGTCTTGGTGCCATCAGTAGTGAGGCTTGGAATGTTGGCAATGCTGAGAGAACAGTTCGGATAAGGGTGAGTTTGCCGCCAGTGGAGAGCCAAATACCGCCCCACGCTGTAATCTTTTTCTTGAACTTAGAAATCACCTCCTCCCACATATGATTTCGGTTGGATCCCATCGATAATGGAAGTCCGAGATACTTTATTTTGTCCCAGACTGCATGGCCATTGAATCCCAATACACTAGCAATCCTTTCAATTGTTTGTTGGTCTGTATTCCATCCAAAAACGACGCTTTTCCTCTCACTGATTAGCGCTCCAGAGATGTTGCAGAACTTTTGGAGAATGGACTTGAAGGTGTTGGCAATTCTCAAGGATGCACCCCCAAGCAGGAGTGAATCGTCTGCAAAGAGGGCGTGATTCACTGGAGCGATGCCTTGCACAATTCTTATCCCAGGTATGATGCCTGTTTGTTTCTCCTGTGTCAGCTTTCTGCTCAATGAATCAGCCATCAGAATGTAAAGAAAGGGAGAAAGAGGGCAACCCTGCCTCAATCCCCTGGTGGCTAAGAAAAAGTCTGATGGTCTTCCATTCACCATTGGGGCGATCCAGATATTCTCAGTGAAAGCTTTGATGAGGTTTATGAATTCCTGACTGAATCCAAAGGCAGCAAGAACCCTATACAGAAAAGAACGATTAACTCTATCAAATGCATTACACATATCCAGTTTTATTATCATACCTGGTTCTTTCCGAGAATGACTGGAGTGTAGGGCTTCTTGGACTTGAATGACGTTGTCCAGAATTTGTCTGCCTTTCACAAATCCCCCTTGAGCCGGAGAGATGAGTTTTTGAAGGAGGGGCTTAATTCTATTAGCCAGTAGTTTGGCCACGATCTTGTAAGAAGAATTGCAGAGTGAGATCGGCCTATATCTGTCAAAGGAGCCAGGGTTTGTTTCCTTGGGGATTAAAGCGAGGAAGGTGGAGTTAATTCCGCCTCCAACTTTTGCCTTCCTCAAGATTCCCCTTATCATTCTGAAGAGATCAGATTTGATTATCTCCCAACAGATTCTATAGAAATGCACTGAGAATCCGTTAGGTCCTGGAGCTTTGTCTGGTTCCATGGACCAGACTATGGTAGTTATCTCTTCTTCTGTGACTGGGCTCATCATAGAATCATTATCTTCCATGCTGACTAGATTTGGAATGTTGGAGAGAAACTCTAATGCATCCTCCTCATTCCCATTTCTTTCTGCACTAAGGAGGTTTTGGAAATGATTTACTGCTGCTTCTTTGATTTGAGCAAATCCTTTATACACCTGGCCATTAGAGGTGGTAATTTCTGCAATATGGTTTTGTGAGAGGCGTGCCCTGCACTGTCTATGGAAATAAGTGGTATTCCTGTCCCCGGATTTAAGCCACAAACTTCGAGACTTTAAACGCCAATGCTCTTCTTCATTTATGAAAGAGCTGTATGTATTCCTTTGGGCAGCTTTTTCCTTGGCTAAATCAGTGGAAGAGAGATCTTTCTCCTCCATTTCGAATTGGAGATCTTCCAGCAGAAGAACGGCCTCCTTCCTCTGTCTAGTGGGGGTTTTCATGGATTTCTTTATCCAATATTTAAGAGCTTTTTTTGTATTTTTCATTTTTTGTTCCCAAACAAAACTTGGGGATCCGGTAACTTCAATCCTCCATGCTGTTTGGACTGTTTCAAAGAACCCTTATTTTCCGGCCTAGAGAGGACTGAAGCGAAATGGGAGGGGACCTAGGTCTTCTTCTTCTTTCAGGCATAGGAGGATTGGCTTATGATCTGATGTGAGCTTTGGGAGGATCTTGGTGAAAACTATTCTGTTGTCCATCATTAGCGAGCTGCTGATAAGGAATCTGTCCAGCCTGGCTGAGATATGGTTTTCGCCTGTTCTGTTGTTAGTCCAGGTGTATTTTCCTTTCACTGGTTTGTAGTCAACCAAGTCCCACTGCTGAATCAGATTTTCTACTGTGTTGATGAAAGGATCCCTAGAGTAAATCCCTCCTCTTTTTTCTTTGGGATCTAGGATTATATTCAGATCACCACCTATGACTATATTGGAAGGATTGATATGCTCTATATAAGCCAAGAGTGACCTCCAACACTCTCTCTTTTCTTCATAATGGACGGGGACGTACATGTTAAACAGGGCAAGGGAGAGGTTGCTTGCAGTGTGGCGCAGTTCAGTATAGATCCAATGTTGGGTCTCAGAGAATCGTTCTAAAGAGAAGGAATTTTTTGACCAGAATGTGCCTATACCTCCGACCGAGCCCCTTGCGCTAACAGCCTTTCCAATGTCATATTTCCATTTCATAGAGCTAGTATTTAGAAGGGTTTCCCCTTCTATTTTGGTCTCTTGGAGCATAAGGATGTCCACGGTTTCGAGCTTCAATAAGTCTTTGATAGCATCTGCCTTATTGGGATTTCCCAGACCCCTGCAATTCCAAGAGACCATCTGCATCATTTACCACTTGATGGGGTGGGGCCTCCTCCCTTGGGCGCCCTTGGTCTTGTATTTCTCCCGAGGGCCATTTCAATGGTAGTTTGACTGCCTAGGGTTTTCTGCCTTTCTGATTCTTCTTCCCTGGTTTCCTTGTTTGTTCTTCTTCCCACTTTTTTGGATGGCCTTTCAAAGGTTTCTTCATCAGAAGATCCCATGTTTTCTAGACTCTTCTTCTTTTGTTTAATAATATCAGCATACGAAGGGGAAGGAGTATTGCTAGGGGTCGGATTTGGGATGTTACCCGGCTCTTCGTTGTCTGCATTGTTCAGCTGTGGTGGATCTTCCTGCTCAAGCTCTGGAGGGTCTGACGGTGGTGTAAGAGATTCGAAGGGGTTTTTATCTCCTGCAATGCTGTTAGCTTCCCTACTTCCACTGTTTTGGTTACTTGAATCTCCTTGCCCTGTTTTGGCCACTGTCTCTTTTGCTTTACTTTTGTTGTTCTGTCTACTGCTTGCTGTTCTCTTTGCTTGCTTCCACTGTTCGCCTTTCTCTTTCTCTGCTATTTCCTCATTTTTTTTTTTTACAGTATCTGGCAAAATGCCCATATTCATGGCAATGTCGACATTTAAAGGGCAGTTGCTCGTAATCGAGCTCTTGAATGTGCGTCCAGTCTGCCACTGAGAGTTTGATGGCTTCGGGGAGCCCGACCTCCAAATCAACTTCCACACAGATACGGGCGCGGGAGAACTGATCCTTCCTCGGGGCCTGATCGATATACCTGCCTAGGGCATTGCCGATGGATTGAAGCGAGCTCTGACTCCAGCAGTGGAGAGGGAGGTGCGGGAGACGCACCCAAACGGGGACTGCTGTGGGTACATCTTGTGCAGGATCGAAATCTGGAGACCATTTATTCAAATATAACCCTTGGGGGCCCATGAAATATGGCCCGTTTCAGAAGATCAGGCTTCGGTCTTCCACACTGTCAAACACGAAGACGAAGAACCCCTTGCCTACAAAATGGCTTTTTATTCCTTCCTTGACCAATGGAGACCAGTTTCGTTTGACCCAATCATCTACTGCTTTCGGGGATGGCCATAGCCCTGTGAACTGGCCGATGAGGCCTCTCTCGGCCAGGTTTAGTGCTGATCTGCAAGCATCGTCCACCAGGAGAGACACCGTAGGGATATTGTCCAACTTTTTGACAAACTTTTGCTGTGAGACCAAGGTCGGCCTCTTTTCTGCAGCAGCTACAAGGGTTCAGAAAGCCTCGAGATCAGGAGGTGGGGGGGAGTCACCTTCTGTCGTCATGGCCGGGGTTGGAGAGCCGGGTCAATGCAGGAACCCCATGCGCAAATGCAGATCGACTTCCAGAGAATAAGACGCAGGGGCAGGGACTCACTCGTGGGCCAAAGCCACACGGGTCCAGGGCACCACGAACCAGAGAAACAACACCGAGCCTAGAACAGCGGCGGGCAGAGCCGAGACGGGAGGGTGGGGCGGCGCGCGAAAAAATTAACTTTTCTCTCTGACTTTTGAGCATTTTGGGCTAAATTTTCAAAGGTAATCTTTTGGGCTAAATTTTCAAAGCTAACCTTTTGGGTTGAATTTTCAAAGGACATTCTTTTGGTGTATTTTTTAAAGTGAGCTTTTTTAGAGTAAGTGTTTTGAGCTGAAGTAAATATTTTATGATGATCTTTTAAAGTGAGATTTTTTTGTAGGACTTTGAAAAAATCATTTCGAGATTCATTTTTAAGAGACATTTTTTAGCCGGATTTTTAAATCGACTTTTTTTAAAGTAAGTGTTTTGGGTTGACATATATCCTTTGTGAAAAATTTTGAAAGTGAGTTTTTTTTAAATTAAATCTTTTTGATGATTTTTAGAAGTGAGCTTTCATCTAAATTTTGATAGTGAGTTTTGTTTGTAGGATTTTTGAGGAAATGTTTTAAGCTTCATACTAAATTATGATGGGAAATCAAAGAAATTGCAAGATAAAATATGATCGAACAAGAAGACTTGAGGATCGTAGAGAATACCCATAGAGAATATTGCAAAAAGGGAGAGAAAAACGCTCAAATATTGAAAGTGAAAATTAACCTCAACTAGAATATAAATGTAAATATTATAAATTATATTTAAAATTTAGCTATTGTATTGTAAAACTTGGTTTTTCTTTGATGAACTAATTTGAAAAATATTTTCCTATGTAAACAGAAAGAGGTATTCCTTATAACATTGATGATGAGATTGAAAATGTTGAAAGAGAAAGTGAAAAAGATAATTAACCACTGATTGAAGATTATGAAAATGTTGAAAGAAATTCAAGTGAATAAATGAAATCACCAAGTATGTATATATATGTAATGTGTATTATTGAAATTATACATATTTATCAATTTTTCAATGTCATTCAAACATTACTTTTTAATTTACTTATTTATTTAATATTTAAACTCATTTTTACATTTAATTCTCATATGTATAGATGAAATCAATATCGATGATGAGATGTTAGAAAATGTTGACAGCGACACATATGGAGATAAAAAAACTGACCAAGTTATATGATATCATGTTAAGAGCATTATTGATATGTTCTTCAAACATAAAAATGTGGTAGTTCAAGCCAAAACTTTCAGAAGTCTCTTAACATCAAAGAAATGAAAAGAAGCTACGAATCTATTGGGTATTTGAAAATCAAAGAAATATAAAAAAATGAAGGAAAATGTGGTACACAATATAAATAATGCTCTAAATTCAATTAGAAGATATAGAAAGAAAAGTGACTTCGATGCACATAGAGAAATACAAATGGCAGTGGTTTCATCAAGTACCAAAGAAAAAATTTTGGTAAAACATATGGCACAAGCATTAAGGACCTCATGAAAAAAATTTCACATACATCGAAAATTTTTATTTTGAATAGAGGTAAATGATGAGCTCGCTTGTTGGTCAATTATTTGTAGGAAAGCGTACAAAGATAGACTTGGAGACTATGTTAAAAAAATAATATATGAATATTGGATGAAAAAATCAAATGTCTCACCAAAATCAATGGATGTGATGTAGTGAAAAATAGCATGAAATCAATACAAACAACATGGAAAACATCTCTTCGACACTACTTAGATAGAGTTGTTCAATAATTTCATAGAAGAGAATCATGGAATTATGGTCTCTATCAGTGCTTTTGTGCAACAAAAACCATGTTATGTTAAACCTATCACTATACACGACACTTTTTATTGTCCTTATCATGTGGTATTTTAGTTGTATTATGACACATTCCTTAATTTTGGTGAAACATTTTGGAAAAATTCACCACCTCTTTTCACTATCCATGATTTCATATCACAGATTCTATGTGCAAGAGAGGGTCATGAATTATTTTACCAAAAGAGATGTGTTGTTGGTAAAAAATGCTATCATTGTGGAAATTTGACTTTATTTCACAAAAAACATCCTATTGATATAATGATCAATCATTGTCCAACATAAAGGTTAAATGGAAGAGATATGAATATATTCATACATCGATTGGTTCAAGTAGTACTACAAATGCTAAAAGTATGTATTTACAAGAAGAAGAATTTTTTGCGATAGAGTTTTTGAAAAATTTTGAGGCAGATATCTATAAATACACCAAGAATTCCCATAGAGCTCATCGGCTGGAATTTCAATTCAAAAAATCTCGTGATTTGTTTCCACCAGGGACCATTTTGTCAATAGTTGATTTTGCAGAGAATCACATTTGTTGCACAAAATGAAATACATAGTGAATATTAAAATTTTGATGAAGTCTCTATGCTTATCCGTAGTCTATATAGACACGCTGAGCAAAATGTTGAAAGTATAGAAAGTACTAGTGAAAATCAACATGTTATCAAAGAATGTAACTTTTATATGAGTGATGATTTTACAAATCATACACATTTTGTACAACATTTTTTTGATAAGATTTATGACTCATTGAAAGGTTGTGGAATAAAATTCAATGAACGTTGGATATGGCCAGATGCATGTGCAGGTAAATCGAAATATTCATGATAATTCTTTTGGTTCTGTAGTCTTCATATGAAAAATCGCATTAAACATTATTGAAATTTATTTAAGACTGGTCATGGAAAATGAGAACATGATGGTGCAGGGATTGTACAAAATGAGCACTTATAAGATATCAAATGGACCACTCTGTAGACTGACTTGTCTCAGCTGAACAAGTTGTTCAATGTTGCATCGCTACACTAAGACATAAGACTAATCGGTCAAGGGAAGTAGGAAGGTACATGTACATATATACAAATTAAATTTCATATATATATATATATATATGATCTAATTTTTATTAATTTTCTAATTTTAAACATTACTTATCATAGTGATTATCTTTGATCACATATAAATTGTATTTTAAATAACATATTTATATTCTTGTTTGAATTTTCCATATAGGTTTTTTTGGCATATTGGGGTCCAAGATGTAGATAGATCAATTGGAAATGACGCTGAAACAATAAATGGGTCTTGAAAATTGCATTCAATTAAAACACAGGAGTACCAAAATGTGTTTTCATTTGATAAAATAAAACATTCTTGTTTTTTTCATATTTGTATAAACGACAAAGAATCCAATGATGTTTGTGAAAATAATATGTTTTTTAAAGATTAGAAACATACAAAACTAAATACAAATTGGAAAATGTCAGTTGCAAAATTTGAAGAGATGTAATGAGAGGAGACTATAATATTATCGGAAGGTGATAGATTTTCTGATCTTGTTAGATAAGGTAACATTTCAATTTCTTTCAAATGATAGAGATCTAGAAATATATAATAAAATCAACTATATGTTAATTTTAAAATTAATTTTTCATGTTAATTATGATCTCAATTTATGTACTTATTTTATTGTGAAGGAGATGTTTTTGTTGTAGTTGAACCTGCTAACAACGTAGAAAATGTCAAGTATATTTGATTCGGTGCTCCGAAAGAAAGATGAAATTATTGGAAGACTATGATGATAATGGGTTTCTATATGACAAAGGGTCTATTATACTTAAAGGTTATTTTTTCCAACAAAATCATCAAAGTCAAAATATTTTTTACTTTTAATAAAATGAACGTGATGTCATAAGTTGTCAATATAATCACTTGGTCTCTCCAGTGCACATAAAGTTAATAGAGTTTTACTCAAAGAAAAAATTGAAAGTTAAGAAATCGAAAATATGAAAAGCTGACCATGAATGGATAATTGAGGACGGAATTCCATTAGAATTATTTTGATTGAACTGACCAATAATTTCTTCTCCTTAACCGGTTAATACATTTCCTGGATCATCCGTTGGAAGACACATTTATGGCAAAGAGTAAGAAGAAGAAAGTCAAATGGGCCAACATAGGTGTTGTTTGAAGAACTCGTATCGGAAGATAGAGATGAAAAGAGGGATGGTTGTAGAAAGAGCCGATGAACCATATTCCGGAATCGCACACTCCAAAACACTCCAACCTATTACACAACACGTAATCTATCTGAATCATGACTTCAGCCACATAACATGAGTAATATTTACGTAACTATATCTGAAATCTGACTTCTCAACCTCATGGAGCACATATAACAAATACAACTATTCCATCACACCTGGGTCAGGCAATACAATGCATATAATACATAACCATATTCCGGGAATCGCACACTCCAACCGGCGTTATACATATAATATAACACAAACTTATTCCGGGAATCGCTTCACTCCAGCGGCAAAAATATATATAAACATATATGTGCAGTGCATCACATAAACAAGGGTCCAAGGCATTTATATTATGGAGCGCATAAAACAAAGTTTGATAAGGTGGGACCCCTCCCCAATCGCAATCGGAGATCGCAAGGGCAGCGGAACATCGCAGCAGAAAGTTGCGATTGCGATTGAAATGGCGGACCCGATCGTGTTATAAGCAGGAGTTGATAGATGCTAATCGCATTCGAGTTCCCAATCGCATGTCTTTTGTAAAACACTGTGATTGAAATGGCAGACCTGATCCTGTTATAAGCAGGGGTTAATACATATTTTAGTTACGGTCAAATCGCATCGGCACTGGTCAATCGGAACATATGTTAAAGACTTGCGATTGCGATTGGAAGACCGGACCCGATGGGTCTATAAACCATGTTTAACAAAGTGTTTGAAGTCCAGTTCCAATCGCATCGAAAAGAAACAAACCATCGCAACACATATTAAATAACTTGCGATTGCGATTAAGAGTTCGGACCCGATGGACTTATAAATTATGATTAACAAAGATTTCAGCTCCAGGTTCTAATCGCATCGGCAATGGTCAATCGCATCGGAGAATATAAGAGTTGCGATTGCGATTGGAAATCCGGACCCGATTGGTATATAAACTACGACTCATATACAACTTGAGTTCCAGGTCTAATCGTATTGGCAGCCAATCCTTATGGACGTTGGGTTATTTGCAAATAAATCAGATATATTAAGATAATACACACGAATATGATCCAAGTAAACATTATATGATATATAATACATGAGTTATATATATAAACACGGCAGATGGCTCGTGTCTCTAGACCCACGGACCTTAGCTTTGATGGAGGCAATGTATTAACGCGTATATATGTATGTTCCTACTATGAACCCATTTTCACATCAACAAGACACTAATGGCATAAAAAAGGGATTGGAATTCCTCCAGATTTACAGTCAGCGGATATAAAAGGCACATTTACACATATGCAGCAGTTACACCACAGCAGAGGACAAAAGAGCAAACAGATCTGAAAGAAGATAAAACACAGTCACAGAAAAGACAAAGACAGCCAAAGAAAAGACAAATGCGTACCAATTCAAAAGACTAAATGAGTGGAACTGGAGTTCTCATTTAAATTTGAATGTAAATGTTTTATTTAAATTTTTATTGTTTGTGATGCATTGGCAAGTCTCCGAGAGAAAACAAACTCCCACTGTAATGTTAAAATTGACACCTACAGTTATAATTTATGAGTAAGCTGATAAAAGGAGTAAGAAGGCAGAAGGCAAAGAGACATGACTTTCCATTTCGAATTCCAAGCAGAATACAAACAGTCATGTGAGAAAATCTATAAATAATATCATCTTGATATTCAAGAATGGATGAAGAGAGAGTAAATCGAGAGAAGGAAGAATATAGAAGAATAAGACAGAGAAGATTAATAAAAGCAGAACAGAAGGAGAAGCTACAGAACAGGGCTGATATCTGAGGTAAATCAGCAAAATTTCAGTTTGATAAATTGAGGAAGTTGGAGCTTCCCTATCAAGTTGCAGCTTGATAGCTGTCAGTTGTAACTGACTGAGGTTGGAGCCTCCTGTAGGTTGGTGCCTGCAGAAAATTGAAGGGAGTTGGTGCTTCCTTGCAAGTTGTAGCTTGCAGAATTGAGGTTGGAGCCTCCTATAGGTTGGTGCCTGTAGAAAAATAGTGGTGAGAGGGAGTTGGAGCTTGCCTTTGCATCACAACAATAATAAGATGTGGTTTTCTCCCTTTATGGGTTTCCACTTATATTTGGTGTCTCTGTGCATGATATTTATGTATTGATCTGATATGTATCATTTGCTTAATACATGCTGCTCTCAAATTAAGTCTACTGCTCTATTAAAATAATACTTTCAGATTACATTCGAAGATTACTCTCACATTAAATAGAGTTTGAAATGAAGGTGTAAATAAGTTTATTGAAAAGTTTAAAAGATCAGGAATGTATTAAACTGATTCACCCCCCCCACCCCTCTCAGTTTAATTAGAGATTCAACAATTGGTATCAAAGCAGGTTCCTTTGTACAAGTCTAACAACTGAAAGGAGATCCTAGGTTCCCAAGATGGCTAGTAAAGAAGGATGCTCAACCAATAAAGCCCCTTTCTTCATTGGTGAAAATTATGCTTTCTGGAAAATCAGAATGAAGACATACATAATGTCACTAGGAGTAGAAGTCTGGGCTGCTGTGCAATTAGGATATGCCCCGAAGTCAACTGATACAGAGAAAGAAGCTAAAGAAAGCTTTGTAGCTAATGCGAAAGCCATGAATGCCATCCTGAATGGATTATGTGAAGCAGAGTTTATTAAAGTAATGCACAAAGACACTGCCAAGAAAATATGGGATACTCTTGAAGACATACATGAGGGAGACCAGAAAGTAAAAACTGCCAAACTTCAAGTATATAGAGCCCAGTTTGAAAACTTAAAAATGAATGATGATGAAGATGTTGGCGGCTTCTTCTTAAAAGTTGCAGAAATTGTTAACAATATGAAAGCTCTTGGAGAAACCATACCAGAAAGTATAGTTGTGCAAAAGATTCTAAGATCACTCCCACCCAGATTTAATCCCAAGGTATCTGCAATAGAAGAGACAGCGGATTGGGAGACTTTGACCATGAACCGGATACTTGGAAATCTAACAGCCTATAAAATGAGGCTCCCACAGAGGAAGCCAAGTACAAGGGAAGCAACATTCAAAACAAAAAAAGGAAAGAAGAAAAGGAAGAAATATGCTCTTGCTCTGATGAAGAAGAGGCTAAATTTGTCAAGAAATTGGATAGAGGCTCAGGTAGATACAAAGGTAAACTTCCATTCAAATGCTTTAACTGTGGAAGAGTTGGACATTATGCTGCTAAATGTCCTCACAAGAAAGTAAGAAATCAAGCTCAAGAATCAGAGAAAGACACATCAAAGTTCTGGCAGAAAGGAAAGAAATCCAGCAGAAAATCCTTCTATGCTCAGCAAGACAGCAGTGCATTTGAAGACTCAGATGAACCCTCAAGTGAAGAAGGAACCTCAGAATTTTTATTGATGGCCATAGAAGATCTTGAGGGACTCCTACTAGAAGACGAAGAATAAGAAGGGGAAGTAGATCTTGAGGGGGAGCTAAGAAGTGCTCTGGAGGAGATTGACAGACTCAAACTAAAATGCAAAAAACAAAAAGAGATTATCCTAAAATGTGTGAAAGAAGAACAAAATTCAGAAGTCCTCATGCAGCTGAAGGTAAAGCTTGAAGAAGCCAAGAAGATAGAAGATATGTTACTTCAGCAAATCAAAGATAAATCTCGAGAACAAGAGAAGCTGGAAGAAGAAATTCTATGTCTGAGAAAGAAATTAGAAAATGCTCAACATAAAGTTTCTATATACCCTTCTCAAACAACAAGCTCTATTAAGTTGAATGAAATTTTGGTTGCTCAAAGATCCCCTATGATAAAGACTGGAATAGGCTACGAAGGAGAATCAAGTAAAGGAAAAGAAAAGGTTGATAGAGAGATTACTTTTGTAAAAGCAAAGAAGGATGAGGAAGTAGCTCAAATAATTCCTACAAAAGAAGATATCTGCAATAAGAGAGACAGAGAGCAGAAGAAACCTCTAGTAACAAATAATATAATGAATACTAAGATGGCAGAAAAAGAATCATATGCCCCTAAGTATATCAAATTTGGAAGTCATCAGAGGAAATTCTTCCCTCCTATGAAGAATGCCACCTGCTATGTCTGCCACAAGCCAGGACACATTGCTGCATATTGTTATGCAAGGAAGAGTAATTCAGACATACAAAAGATGAAAACAGTGAAGAGGCTATCTCAAAAAAACAAATGGAGAAAACAACCTTACATCAGGTATGCAAATAATTTCTATGGTTATTGTTTTTATTGTAAGGAATTTGGCCATAAAATTATTGAATGTAGAAAGTATAGACAAAGATTGATGTTCAATACCTCAAGGAGGTTTATGAGTCAAAGAAATTTTGTTCATGCTCACAATTCTGCAAAAACTATAATCAAATGTTCAAAAGGGGGCCTCCAGTGGATAAAGAAGGTGAATAACTGTGACCTGGCTCTAACTGCTCAAGATCTGAAAAGCCAGTGGTACTTGGACAGTGGCTGCTCCAAACACATGACTGGAGATAGAAGAAAGTTTATAACTCTTGATGAAAAGAAATCTGGCAATGTTATTTTTGGTAATGATAAATCAGGAAAGATCAAGGGAAAAGGCTCAGTCAGCATAGACAATGGCAGAGGAAAAGCCCAAGAGGTACTATTTGTGGATGGGCTGAAAGAAAATTTACTGAGTGTCAGTCAGATGTGTGACAAAGGCTGTGAAGTTCTTTTTAGAGCACAAGATTGTGTAGTCAGGTCAAGCACAATAGGAAAGACTCTGCTCAAAGGTGTTCGAACAGAGAACAATGTATACATAGTGAAAGAGGAAGATGAAGCCTGCCATCTTAGCAAACTTGAGGAGTCATGGTTGTGGCATAAGAGATTGGGACATCTTAGCTTTGACCATATCATCAAATTGAGCAAGAAGAAAGCTGTCAAAGACATGCCAGAAATAAAAAGGCCTTCAAGTACTATATGCAAATCTTGTCAATTGGGGAAAGAGACTCGCACATCCTTTAAATCTAAAGAGGAGTTGTCAACAAGAAGACCACTCCAGCTTGTGCACATGGACCTGTGTGGACCTGCTAGAACTAGAACACCAAGTGGAGAATCCTATTTCATGCTGATAATAGATGACTTCTCCAGAATGACATGGGTTTCCTTTCTCAAAAATAAATCAGAAGCATTGGAAAAATTTAAGATATTCAGAGAATTAGCAGAAAATCAACTTGGATGCAAGCTGAAATGTATCTGATCAGACAGAGGAGGAGAATTCACAGATGATGACTTTGCAGACCTATGTAATGAACATGGAATAAAACAACAATTTACTATTGCGGGGACACCTCAACAGAATGGAGTAGCAGAGAGACAAAACAGGTCTGTACAACAAATAGCCAGAGCTATGATGCAAGAGAATAATATTGCTCAAACCTTCTGGGCAGAAGCAGTACACACAGCAGTACATATCCTTAATAAAGCTCACTTAAGGCCAAGCAGTGACAAGACTCCATATGAACTATGGCATGGAAAGCCAGCTTCAATAAAACATTTTAGAGTCTTTGGTAGCAAGTGTTACATAAAGAATAATGGTGAAAACCTTGGGAAATTTGATGCAAGAGTAGATGAAGGGATTTTTCTAGGATATGCTTCCAAAAGTAAAGGATACAGATGCTACAACAAGACTCTTCGGAAAATAGTTGAAAGTATTGATGTGAGATTTGATGAAGAATTTCCAAACAATACAAGAAATACAGATTGCTGCAGTCCATCAGTTAATCATGAAGAAGAAGACCAGAATGATGAAGAAACTAGAAAGACAATAGAAGATGCAGAGCTGAGCTCAAAAACCCCCTCAAGATACACTCGGAAGAATCATCCTGAAGATCAGATCATAGGAGACAAGAAAGCAGGAGTCCAGACAAGAAGGCAGCTAACAGAACAAACAGAAGAAGTATACATAGCCATGTTATCACAAATAGAGCCAAAGAAATTTGAAGAAGCCAACAAGGACAAGTATTGGATAAAAGCAATGAATGAAGAATTGGACCAAATTGAGAAGAACAATACCTGGGAACTAGTTCCTAGACCTATTGAGAAAAATATCATTGGTTCAAAATGGGTATTCAAGAACAAAATGAATGAGCAAGGAAAAGTAATCAGGAATAAAGCAAGGCTGGTCTCCAAAGGATACTCACAAATAGAAGGACTTGATTATGATGAAACATTTTCCCCTGTAGCTAGAATGGAAGCTATCAGAATGTTCCTGGCATTTGCATGCTATCAAGACTTCAAGGTATATCAAATGGATGTAAAGTATGCTTTTCTTAATGGAGATCTAGAAGAAGAAGTGTATATGGAACAACCAGAAGGCTTCTCATTGACAGACAAAGAAGACTATGTGTGCAGACTGAAGAAGGCCCTATATGGACTGAAACAGGCTCCTCGTGCTTGGTACTCAAGACTGGACAAATATTTGCAAAAACAGGGTTTTAAGAGAGGTGGAGTAGACAGCAATCTATACATAAAAGCGCATGAAAATGAACTCCTAATTGTTGTTATATATGTTGATGACATTATGTTTGGAAGCAACAAAGATGAACTAGCAAAAGGGTTTGCTGATGAGATGAAAACAGAGTTTGAAATGTCTATGATTGGAGAACTCAGTTTCTACTTGGGACTGCAAATTCAGCAAAAGAACACGGGCACATTCATTTCTCAAGAAAAATACTTAAAAGAAATGCTGAAAAAATTCAAAATGGAGGACTGCAAACCAATGACAACCCCCATGATCACGGGATGCAAGCTGTGTGCTGATGATAGGTCTACAGATGTAGATCAAAAACTCTACAGATCCATGATAGGAAGCCTGCTATACTTGACAGCTTCAAGACCAGACATCATGCTAGCAGTAGGACTAGTAGCAAGATATCAAGCAGCACCTAAACAAAACCATCTTCTGTAAACAAAACCATCTTCTGGCAGTAAAAAGAATACTCAGATATCTACAAGGAACCGCACAATATGGGCTTTGGTATCCTAAAGGCAAAAGCTTCACCTTAACAGCATACATAGATGCAGATTGGGCCAGCTGTGTGGATGACAGGAAGAGTACAAGTGGAGGTGCATTCTATCTAGGAGAAATTCTGGTGGCATGGCTAAGCAAGAAACAAACATCCATATCTCTGTCTACAGCTGAAGCAGAATATATAGCAGCAGCAGCATGTTGTACACAAGTCATGTGGATGAAGCAAACTCTTCAAGACATGAAGGTAAGCATTAATGAACCTATCTCAATCAAATGTGATAATACAAGTATCCTTTGCTTCATTCAAAAACTAAACATATACCAATCAAGTATCATTTTCTCTGAGAACAAGTGGCTCAGAAGATAGTTAAACTAGACTATGTATCAACGAAAGAACAGATAGCAGATATATTTACCAAACCACTTGCCAGAGAACCATTTGAATACTTGAGAGACAAACTAGGGGTAGTATCTGTAGATACTATTCTCTAATATGAAGAGAAAGTACAGTCTCAGGGGGAGAACAAAACGAAGATATCATTCCAGGGGGAGAACAGCCAACAAGATAAGCATAAAACAAGTCCAGAGGATCAACATTATCAATATTATCAACATTCAGAAGCAACAAGAACTTTTCAATCGTAAAATGCATCATCTCTGTCTGCAATCTAGCACATATTACAGGCACTACAAATGAAACACAGCATAGTCCAATTTCGGCAGAAGAGGACCTAAACGTAACTCAGAGAAAGGAAATACAACGACAAAACCCATACGGAGGGATGAGGAGTCATCCTTTGCCATTGATGTCAAAGGGGGAGGAAGAACAAATAGCAGGAGGAAGAGCAAGCAACAAGAGAAAGAGAAAGCAAACAGAGAAAGTGGATTTCCATCAATGCCAAAGGGGGAGACTGTTGGAAATATTGTCATTGATGGCAAAAGAGGCAACAAGAAGAAAGTCAAAATGTAATAAATACAGGGCATAAGGAATAGAACCGTTATCGGTGATGAGACAGAGGCGAGGACAAGGCAGATGAGGTAGAGAGTAAAGATAATATTCCAGGAATCGCACACTCCAACCGGCGTTATACAACACGAATCTTATTCCGGGAATCGCAGACTCCAGCCGGGCATTACACATATAATACAGAACCATATTTCGGGAATCACACTCTCCAACCGGCAGAGCACATATAACAAATACAAACTTATTCCCGGAATCGCTTAACTCCAGCGGAAATACAATGCATATAATACAGAACCATATTCCAGGAATCGCACACTCCAACCGGCGTTATACATATAATATAACACAAACTTATTCCGGGAATCGCTTCACTCCAGCGGCAAAAATATATATAAACATATATGTGCAGTGCATCACATAAACAAAGGTCCAAGGCATTTATATTATGGAGCGCATAAAACAAAGTTTGATAAGGTGGGACCCCTTCCCAATCGCAATCGGAGATTGCAAGGGCAGCGGAACATCGCAACAGAAAGTTGCGATTGTGATTGAAATGGCGGACCCGATCGTGTTATAAGAAGGAGTTGATAGATGCTAATCGCATCCGAGTTCCCAGTCGCATGTCTTTTGTAAAACGCTGCGATTGAAATGGCGGACCCGATCCTGTTATAAGCAGGGGTTAATACATATTTGAGTTACGGTCAAATCGCATCGGCACTGGTCAATCGGAACATATGTTAAAGACTTGCGATTGCGATTGGAATACCGGACCCGATGGGTCTATAAACCATGTTTAACAAAGTGTTTGAAGTCCAGTTCCAATCGCATCGGAAAGAAACAAACCATCGCAACACATATTAAAGAACTTGCGATTGCGATTAAGAGTTCGGACCCGATGGACTTATAAATTATGATTAACAAAGATTTCAGCTCCAGGTTCTAATCGCATCGGCAATGGTCAATCTCATCGGAGAATATAAGAGTTGCGATTGCGATTGGAAATCCGGACCCGATTGGTATATAAACTACGACTCATATACAACTTGAGTTCCAGGTCTAATCGTATTAGCAGCCAATCCTTATGGACGTCGGGTTATTTGCAAATAAATTGTATATATTATATATGTTGAATAACGTTTGAATATGATCCGGGGGCATAACACATATGATATATAATGGTTATTGAGTTATATATATAACACGGTTGCGATAAGCCGCGTGGTCTCTAGACCCATGGACCTTAGCTTTACGGGAGGGCGATTATTAACGCTTGTGATATATGTATGTTCCGGCCTGCGGAACCTGCCACATCAACAAGACACTAATGGCATAAAAGGGATTGGAATTCCTCTAGATTTACAGTCAGCGGATATAAAAGGCACATTTACACATATGCAGCAGTTACACCACAGCAGAGGACATAAGAGCAAACAGATCCGAAAGAAGATAAAACACAGTCACAGAAAAGACAAAGACAGCCAAAGAAAAGACAAATGCGTACCAATTCAAAAGACTAAATGAGTTGAGCTGGAGTTCTCATTTAAATTTGAATGTAAATGTTTTATTTAAATTTTTATGGTTTGTGATGCATTGGCAAGTCTCCGAGAGAAAACAAACTCCCACTGTAATGTTAAAATTGACACCTACAGTTATAATTTATAGTGCGTGTCAAAGGTGAGTTTACGAAGGCAAAAGAGGTATAAACTTTCATTTGAATTCCAATGAATAGCGATTCATATAAATCTGTAAATAATATCATCTTATTCTCTGGAGGGTGAGTTTTGAATGACGATAAATGCGAGAGAGGCAGAGTATAGAAGTGTAAGGCAGAGAAGATTAAAATAAGAGCAGAAAGAGAAGCTACAGAACAGAGCTGATATCCGAGGTAAATCAGCAAACATTCAGTTTGATAAATTGAGGAAGTTGGAGCTTCCCTATCAAGTTGCAGCTTGATAGCTGTCAGTTGTAGCTGACTGAGGTTGGAGCCTCCTGTAGGTTGGTGCCTGCAGAAAATTGAAGGGAGTTGGTGCTTCCTTGCAAGTTGTAGCTTGCAGAATTGAGGTTGGAGCCTCCTGTAGGTTGGGGCCTGCAGAAAAACAATGGTGAGAGGGAGTTGGAGCTTACCTTTGCATCACAACAATAATAAGATGTGTTTTTCTCCCTTTATGGGTTTCCACTCATAGCTGGTGTCTCTGTGCATGATATTTATGTATTGATCTGATATGTATCATTTTCTTAATACCTGCTGCTCTCAATTAAGTCTACTGCTCTATTAAACTAATACTTTCAGATTACATTCTAAGATTAATCTCACATTAAATAGAGTTTGAAATGAAGGTGTAAATAAGTTTATTGAAAAGTTTAAAAGATCAGGAATGTATTAAACTGGTTCACCCCCCCTCCCCTCTCAGTTTAATTAGAGATTCAACATTGAGAACTTATAGTTCAAGTAGAAATTGTTAGGATTTTTTTTTGAATTCTTAAGTTGTATATTCTTAATACTATATTAAAATACTTGAAGTTATATGGATATTGTTTTTTATGTACAAGTGTATTGAGGATTTTATTATATTGATATTGTGTTTTCACATGCACACAACAAGTAATTTATACATATACACATACATACATTCTCTGGTCTTAAACAATTTCATACATTCTATGGTATGTTAGTTAATTTTATGTCATTATTCAAAAATATATGCATCTAGCATATTTGATATAATGCAACTTTAGGTTATGATTTTTTTATACATCTAAATAAAATTATAATATTCTTTCAAATGCAAAATGTGCATCATTTTTTGTAATTTCCAATTTTCGTATATTAAACGTTAACTATCAACTGACATCCGAGTAGCCTTTTTATGTACATTAATGTAAAATTTTGTATACCATATTTTTTAATGCAATTTTAAAATTTTATGATTGTTGTAGACACATCTATGTACACCTATAATTTTATGATTGTTTAGACATATATGTATTGCATATAACATTAAGCATGATTTCAAATGAAAAATGTATGAATTAGATGCAAATTTACTTTCATTGCTACATATTCATGAACATAAAAATATGTATTTAAATTTTAAAAGTATAAAACCACACTCACACCATGAAAATTGTACATAGTCATGTTTTATAACATATATTGTGCACATGTTCCTTTAAAAATTTATATTAATAGTGAATTATCACCTTTAATCGACATCTACACATAATTATATAACATCCACGCATATTCAAATGCATAACACATACCACATGTATTTTGTAATTTGCAAATTCAATCTACATTCATTTTAAATAACAAGAAACAAAACAACAAGCGTTAAAAAAAAAAACATAATCTAAGATCTAAGTTAACATTATAACAACATGTGATCACATGAAAAATGTAACAACTAAATGAAAATGTACTTCAATCGTTGTTACATAGTCAAGAACATAAATATGTAAAACCATCTATGATTGTTTTGAATGACACATGATCATGAAAAATGTAGCTAAATATCACCTTTAATAGGCATCCTAATTATATAACATTCACACATATTCAAGTGTATAAAATTTACGACACGTGTTTTGTAATTTGCAATTTCAATCTAGATTCATTTTAAATAACAAGTGAAAAAAAAACTCGAGTTTTAAAACTAAAGTAGAATCTAAGATCATCTAAGTTAACATTATAACATGTGATCATGTATGAAAAATGTAACAACTAAATGCAAATTTACTTCAATCATTGTTACATATTCATGAACTTAAATATGTAAAACCATCTATGATTTTTTTAAATGACACATGATCATGAAAAATGTACCTAAATATCACCTTTAATAGACATCCTAATTATATAACATTCATATATGTTCAAATTCATAACATGTACCGCATGTGTTTTGTAATTTTCAATTTCAATCTAAATTAATTTTAAATAAAAAGTTACAAAAAGACTTGAGTTTTAAAATAAAACATAATGTATGTTTGAATCTAAGTTAACATTATAACAACATGTGTTCATGTAATAAAAAATGTAACAAATAAATGAAAATTTACTTCAATCATTGCTACATATCATGAACTTACATATGTAAAATAATCAATGATTGTTTTAAATGACACATGACCATGCAAAATGTACCTAAATATCATATTTAATAGACATCCTAATTATATAACATGCGTACATGTTCAAATGCATAACATGTACCACATGTGTTTTGTAATTTGAAATTTCAATCTAGATTCATTTTAAATAACAAATGACAAAACAACTTGAGTTTAAAAAACAAAACATAATCTAAGATTGAATATAACTTAATATTATAACAACATGTGATCATGTATGGAAAATATAACAACTTTAACTGAAAATGTACTTCAATGGTTGTTACATATTCATGAACTTAAATATGTAAAATCATCTATGATTGTTTTAAATGACATATGATCTGCAAAATGTACTTAAATATCACCTTTAATAGACATCTACAACTAATTATATAACATTCACACATGTTCAAATGCATAACATACACCACATGTGTTTTGTAATTTGCAATTTTAATCTAGATTCATTTTAAATAAAAGGTGACAAAACAACAATTAAAAAAAAACATACTATAAGATCATCTAAGCCAACATTATAACAACATGCGATCACATGAAAAATATAACACCTATCCAAAATTTAAAATCATTCTATAAAATTAAATATAGTCAAGCTGTACAAAATGTAAAATATTTCCAAAATTTATATCATTCAATAAAAGTAAATATAACAATGTATCAAGTGATATAGAAAAGTAAATATAACATGTTCTATAAAATGACTAGGTCAAATAAAATGTTTGTTCATCAATTAAATAGAGAATTTGGCTTAAATGTATTTTCCAATAAAATCCTTGTGCAATCATCCGAAGAATGGGGAACCTGCACAACAAAAATTTAAAATTTTAAAATTTAATGTTTTAAATATTGAATGAGAATGTAGAACTTCAATAGCACAAACAAAATGAAAGAAAAAATTAAATTCGATGCAATACCTCATGTAGTCCCCCCTCCATTGTCCCATGTTTCCCCTACATCAATTCATCCTCCTAGATAAACTATATATATATATATATATATATATATATATATATATATATATATATATATATATATATATTAAAAAAATTCAAATGAAAATTCATAAACTAATGCAATAATATTAAAAACAATTGTTAGAAAACTTCTTCAAATTGTTTGGATGTTCCTATCCCCATTGTTGAATCCAATGCTAAAGTCCTTGGAGAACAGAAAAAATCTCCATAAATATAAAATTCAAAAATTGTAAAATTGTAAAATAACTCCAGATGTATCTCATTTTTTAATGGAACTTGCACTTCAACTTATAACTTGAAACATAAGTGAAAAATTGAATACTTGTGACAGTGGATTATTTGGCACATTTCCAAATATGGAAGAAGAGGGTGGCTCCATTGCGAAACCATCAAATTGAAGCGAAATATTTTAACATTTAATTATATACCTGTGTACACATAATTATTTCTTTTAAAAATATACACATCATGATAACTCAATATAATAATAGAATAATAATTGTACATCAACATCATAAACTCTTGAAAAACACCCAAAATATCAATTCGATTGATAGAAGCTGTTCCTTGGACCATGATAATATGAAAATTTAACATGCGTGTAAAATGAAAATGGTGAACATATGATACATTTATTTTTAGAGTAACACATACAGACAAACATGTATATATATGTAAATTAAAAATTACATTAAAATATCCACACTAACCACTAACACATATTGATCCCATGCCCTCTTCCTCATGAAGAATTAAGTCCTACCAACCATTGAAACAATGATTTTCATATGTTCTAAGCCCTTCAATAGGTATCTTTTTTATTTTATCATATTTATTATGCACAGAATTAGCACGTGCATTATCTCATGCTCTTTTTCGATTCAAACCAATATCAATTCTAGCAACTCTAGTTTTAAAGTTGCCTATGATGGGATCCCTTGCTTCTCGACTAATTTGAGAAGTGACATCAATATTTGACCAAAAATTTTTCACACAAGAAGGCTAGCTTACCAAAGGTGGCTTATCGCAAGGAAACTCAGTACCACCCTTAGCGCCCTTATGCTCACATAATCGACCTTTCCCAAGACCCAAAAAATCAGAAGGAAGGTCATTAAAATTGGGTTTCATTCCAAAAAATAATTTTGCAAAATAAATAAGAACCTTGTCATTCCATGATAGTCTTCCATAGGCTACAGGTTTCATATCATACAAATGGCAGGCCATATTAGGGTGCTTTAAATATTGCATGTTCAACATCTTTCTTTTCATCCATTATTTGAAATTAAACACATATTTTTCCATTTGTTTTATAACCCTATTTTTAACATTGTCCCATGTATCGAGACCCATTACTATTGCCTTTATTTTCCTCATAACATATACAAAGGAATCAGGGGTTGGCCCAATATTTTTTTAAACATCTACAAGTGTGCTTAGAGAGTGTGTAACTATTTGTAAGCTTTCTTGACTCTCTGTAGAGATTTTCAAACACATGAGGTCTTTCCTCAATTTTGAATAAGTATGTTCACACTTTTGTAATGTGAATTTTTGGATTTTTGTTTCCCAAGGTAAATAATCCAAAATTTCAAATGGATAATATGTGGTTGGTGTACAACCTTCTTCTTGAATTACGCAATCTGGCCTACGTCTTTTTTGAGCAACTTTTCACCCTCTACATCAATGTATAAAAACTATGTATAAATAGAAAAATATGTGGAAAAAATTTCTTTTTAACCATAATATATATATAATTTAATAGATTAATAATCATGATAACAATATTCAAATTCATAGCCAACTCAAGATGGATGAGCACCATCATGCCCACATGAAAATGGTTCAGAACTAGCATGACCACCCATTGATCTAGGTCTGTTAGCTACCGGATTTACTCATGATATTTTAATTTTTTGATGTTGTTAGAATTACATTTTAAAAGAGCATAAAAGAACACATGTGCATCATGTAAATAAGGGTTACATGCCAAACATCAGCAAAATAAAAACACGAGACGTTGATAATGGATTTCACCCAGTGTGGGCTACGTTTTCGAGCCCGATGTCAAAATGGAGTAGGCCGCTTCATATAGTGTTGGATATGGGAATATATACATGGAGGATGTTCATACAAGTATGCGCCCTCAACATGAGTGGCTTGTCTCTCCACAAGACGTTCAACTATAGGAACTCTCACTCATAATGGAACTTCTATCAGCATCACATAATCTCACATGAAGAAAAAACAACATCCCATAACATAAATGATGCAAGGATCATAATACATATCACAGAAAAAAGAGGCACATGATCAAACTGCATATACCTCAACCCTGAAGCTTGTTGAAGAAGTGGATGCTCAGCTACTCAATCTGGTTGTATCATCGAACTCGTGCCGTCGAGGTGCATAGAATCGACTTCCCACACTTAATAATCGAACATCGTCACTCTAATATTGATATTAGCCATAAAATAGGAATATCTGCTACTAAAATGGGCATCACCATGGAGCTCTTATCGCCAAGAGGTGTAAAATCAACATAAATTTTGTAAAAAATGGACTCCGACAAGTTTTGGGCCTCAAGGAATCTTTTGGTTCCCTCAAGATTCCCTAAGATTTTGTTCTAAAGGGAATCTCTGAATCTGCTGCTCAGATGGCCATTCTGGCTCTACCATCACGTTCCCTATGAAATTCTGGTTATAATAACTGTAAAGTTCATATCATTCTGACAAAATGGAATTTTACCTCCTTGTAGAATCTTTTGAGCATTAAGGAATCTTCTCTGCAAAACTTCTGTCTTGAAAAGTGTGGCCGCACATGGTTTTTCCTTGCCATGGCTTGTGGTTCCACACATGAAAAAAAAATCCTCGAACTTTGTGTTGGTCTCCCTTCTCTTCTTCCTCCTCGGCCTCCTCCTCGATTTGTTTCGAATGGAAAAATGAAGGTTTATATAAAACTATTGGGCGGAGTTTTCAAAGCCCAATGGGCTAGCGGAATGGTAAATATGGTAACTTGTTCAGGGGAGTTTGGGGGATCAATATTGCCTCCCCCGAAAATCCGCATATGTATATTTTGTTGGGCGTGTTGTTTTAAACATACCACAACCGTTTTCATATTTATTTTTGGGGAGCAGTTATGTATTCTTTGAATAAACATATGTTTTAATTTTGAATGTTATTTTTAATGGTTGGCACATTGTATTAATATGGTTATCGTTTGTTGGGACTACTCGCTCGTAGGCTGGCCATGTGGGTTGGGCAGGTTCGACCCCTACCGGTCCCATTATGCTTTCCTTTGGTGGTTACATATGGTAATAGCATATTTGTATCATATGGTGGGGATACGTGGTATAATGGTGGGTGGGTTCCGCTCCACGCGCCCCGGACCCAACCAACATTCTTAGTATAGTTGGGCTTTAGTTTTGGGGTTCGACGGTGGTCATGGTCCATCGACCCAAATTTTAATGTTTTTTTTTTTTCATTGTAATAAGGTATGATAGGGGTGGCACGAGTCATGGCCGACCACCCCTATTTTTTAATATTTTTTTGTTATTTAAAAACGAACAATCATTTTTTATTTTAATGAAAATAAGGGTCATCAGGAAAATTGACGAGGCCATAATTTCACCCATTTTCGACAGCTGGGTTCCTTGCCGGTTTACGGTGACTTTGTGGGACAGTTAAACCTAGCCCATTACCCAAATTTGACCAAAAATTTGACTCACTCTAACTTCTCCATATAGGCTCGGATTGGATATATGTTCACAACATTGAAATCAGGGCAACGAGTACTTCAACCTGAACCTGGTTCGAGAGCAATCCAGCCACTTTGAATTTTGACCTATCATCAACCCTCCTGGTTTCCTAAGGGTGTATGTAGCCACCTGGATCAATCCTTCCCCCTGAGGAGCTTTTGGTCCACCAAAAGCATGAACATAATTTTCAACTGCTAAGTACCTTTTTTTCACCATAATGTCGTGAAAGGTCACCCTTCATTCTCCTTCACATTTGTCCTTCGGAACCATAAGAGATGAGCTGACACCTGCATCCTCTGCAGACCTGTAGTACAATATTTTGAAAATTAAATGCTTTATTACATTACTAACTATGACCCAAGCATCCCATACACTTTCCACAAGTTTAAAATGGAATCAATTCCCTAGCTATCAATATAAGGCCAAAATATCATTGTTTCATCATAAGTGATGGAAACAACATCACATTTTTACATTTTAAATTGAAAAATATGATTTAGAAAGTAAGGCCAGACACATTACCAAACTAGAAAAACCATACTTCACTTATCAAAGTGAATGGACCATCCCTCTGTGGCGCTTTTTCTTGTCGAACAATTGTTTCAACTAGTTCCTGCACTGATGCTTTGTCCTTAAGGCACTGCCCTGGATGGAGCCTCCAACACGTGACTCTTTGATGGCCAATTCTGTCGGAATTACTGCAATGAGTCTTCATCCCCCATACCTCCTTTACCTTCTTCTTCTCTTGCTATGGAGAATCCCTTTCACGCCTCATCCTCTTTTGTGCTGCCATTCATTTCCAACACATAACAAATACATGGTTATGTAATCCACACAATTTACATTTTTTATGATGGCATGATCTATGTTCATTGTTAGTGACATGCTTGTGATCAAAATGAACACTAGAATATCGAGACTTGTTATACCTTTCTCGGTTGTCTCTGGTGCAATCATGGTGAATAGAGCTTGTCTCGGCTCTTTCACTACTATGTGGGATGTCATAGGATGATGGTGAAGTATTCCCATCATTCTCTTCCCCCAATGGTTTCAACCATGAATTGGAAACTTTGGACACCTTCGAGCACTATCCTTCATTATACCCTAAACCTGCTAATCAAGTTCTCTCCATGACCTCCAATAGATGAATCATGCCTTGGCCATTAACGCCAAGTCCTCCTCCTTTATATCCCATCTTGGTGAGTATTCGCATGCCAGCTCCTGTAATGGGTATCTCCATAGAAATGATAGCATGTGAAGATAAAACTAAAGAAAATTCAACATTTTTTACCTCAGATGTCGATTCAGAAACATATGATGATGGATTCTTCAGGCCTTTGCTGCACTTCAATTCCTCCAAAGCCTCTTCCGCAACTCACAACTGAAGATGCAATCTCTGTTTCTCTTATTTCTCTTAGAGAAGCCTCGTTAATTCACCTTCGTTTCTTGAAGGCTCTGGTTGTTGCACTTCAATTCTTCCAAGGCTGCCTCTATGGCTTGAAACTGAATTTTCATTCTTTTCTTATGCTCTTTCTCCTCCCATAGAAGAACTTTCAATTCAGTGTTATCTACTTGAAGGCTATAGTTGATCTCCTCATTCGAGTGATGAGAACAGCGAGGGAAATGAATATTCAATGGAAGATGTGGATGAAGCATCACTTTCTACTTCTTATTTCTCTCGTCTTTCATAGGCTTCAAACATCATGTCCACCATCTTAGACATCCTGAGCATGACATCATACATGTATTTTACATCCTCCATTGTAGCACGTTCAATCATTGTTCACGCTCACAATTCACGTCAGTAAGAAGATCGCTCTGATACCACTTTATCTGGGTCCGTCAACTACCAGATTTTCCCATGATCTTTTAATCCTGTGATGTTGTTATAATTTCATTTTAAAATAGCATAAAAGAACACATGTGCATATTGTAAGGAATGGAAACAAGACAACCATCAACAACATAACAACACGAGACGCTAACAACTAAGTTCACCTAATTTGGTCTACGTCTCCGGGCTCGGTGTCAAAATGTGGTAGGCCGCTTCATATAGTGCTGGAAATTGGAAGATGTAAATAGATGATTTTCATACAAGGATAAGCCCTCAACATGAGTGGCATGTATCTCCTATCAACATGACATAATATCACATGAAACCAAAACATTTTCCCGCAACATACATCAAGCAAGGATCATAATACATCTCACAACAAAAAGAGGCACATGATCAAGCTGCATATACCTCAACCCCTGAAGCTGGCTGAAGAAGTGTATGCTCAGCTAGTGAATCTAGTTTTACCATCAAACTCGTGGCGTCGAGGTGCATAGAATTGACTGCCCACAGTTGACAATTGTAAACCATCACTCTAATCTAGAAATTGGATATAAAATGGGAAGCTCTGCTGCTGAAACGAACATCTCCATTGACCTCTGGACACAGAAAGATGTAAAATCAATACAACGTTTGTCGAAAGTAGACTCCTACAAGTTTTTGGCCTCAAGGAATCTTTTGGTTCCCTCTAAATTCCCTAAGATTCGGTTCTGAAGGAAATCTTCAAATCTACTGCTCAGATGGCCATTATGGCTTTACCATCGCATTCCCTGTGAATTTCTGGTTAAAATTTCTGTGAACTTCATATCATTCTGACAAAATGGAGTTTTACCTCCCCATGGAATATTCTAAGCATCAAGAAATCTTCTCTACAAAAATTCTCTCTCTCGAAAAGCATGCCCACACATTGTTTTGCCTTGGCCTCGCTCACAGTTCCACACCTGCATAAATCTTCCTCGAACTTTGTGCTGATATCTGTTCTCTTCTTCATGCTCGACCTCCTCCTTCATTGGAGTCGAATGGAAAAATGAAGGTTTATATAAAAGTATTGGGCGGAGTTTTCAAAGACCAATGGGCTGATAGAATGGTAAATATGGTAACATGTTAAGGGGATGTCAGGGGATCAAATCCTACCTCCCAAAAAAATTTGCATATGTATATTTTGTTGGGCACATTGTTTTAAACATATCACATAACTATTTTCGTATTTATTTTTGGGGTGTAATTATGTATTGTTTGAATAAACATATGTTTTAATTTTGAATGTTGTTTGTAATGGTTGGCACATTGTATAAATATGGTTATTTTTTGTTGGTACCCATCGCTTGGGGGCCAAGCGGGTTCGACCCCCGCGGGTCCCATGATGCTGCCCTCTGGTGGTTAGAAATGGTAATTCCATATTTGTATCATATGGTGCGGATACGTGGTGTAACGGTGGGCGGGGTCCGCTCCATGTGGCCCCGACCCAACCCATAGTCTTAATATATATATATATGTGTGTGTGTGTGTGTGTGTGTGTGTGTGTGTGTGTGGTTTTTAATATAGTTGGGCTTCGATTGTGGGGTGGGCAGGGGTCATGGCCCACCACCCCTATTTTTTTTTTTCATTATTAAAATCAATAATCGTTTTCAATTTTAATGAAAATAAAGGTCATTGGGAAAATTAACAAGGCCACAATTTTTCCTATTTTTAGGAGTTGGGTTCCCTACCAGTTGACAGTGAATATGTGGGACAGTTAAGCGTGGCCCATTGCCCAACTTTGACCAAAAATTTGACTCGCTCTAACTTCTTCATACGTGCTTGGATTGGAGATTCATTCGCACCATTGGAACTAGGGTGAATAGTACTTCACACTGAACCTAATGTGAGAGAAATCTGACCACTTAGAATTTTTACCTATCATCATCCCTCTTGGTCTCCTAAGTGTGTCTGGAGCCACATGAATCATCCATTTATTGGACAACACCCATTGGTTGAGAACTAGCATGACCACCCATTGATTGGCCACTAGAGGAATGTGTGCCACCACCACCATCCTCACACGACAAGAGTGAAGCTTCATAAAAAAAAAAAATTCTAATCAATTCAAATATACATACATGTACATACATACATATGATTGATTATATTGCGTGAACCATACCACCATTGCGTGAACCATGGCTAGGCTCAATTGATTGAGTAGATACTCTTTTCCTTAGAACTCATAAAAAATGAAATTTATTAAAAATTAATTTAACTCACTAAATTGATAAAAAGTCAATTCCATATGTATACATGTATGTATGGATATAAGATTATATATTATTGAATATCATTTAAAAAGTTTCACATTTAATATAAATACCATGAACATGATGGACATCCCCCGATCCATGATCCCCCTCTCTCGTAAAGGCATGGGACTCTATTGATGTTCTCCTCGAAGAATCATGTGGAAAATGATCATCCTCCATGATATATATATATATATATATATATATATATATATATATATATATATATATATATGATGCTTAAAGCCTCGAAGAATCACATGGAAAATGATCATCCATTGTATATATGGATATCTACAAATACATAGATACATGACATTTAAAAGGTTACCTTGTGCATTTAAAATTACTATTTAAAAGAAAACCAAAATAATTCATAAAATTTATGTAATTTACAAAAATGTTGTAGCACAACTTGCAGACAAATGTAAAAGAGAAAACTTGAAGCACAAATTGATGCGTAAAACTCACTTGACAATTAAATCTAGAAAATTTTCTAAAACATGAAGTTCAGCAAGTTGTTCTTACATAATGGGAGCACAATTTGTATATAATTGAAAAAAACATAGTCATCAAAAATGACATACTCATAATTAGGAAACACACACATATAAAAGATATCTTACAATTTCCATCAAAAAATTTTAATGGAGAGCAACTTATTAACACTTATTCATCTTTGAAACAAAAATATTGAATAGGAATTTCACCTTACAATAGATCACGAGACATATTTTTAACTTTTGAACCATGTCTGATACTAAATTATTGAAATTTTCCAATAATATTTTTTTCTTTTCCATGCAGTTGTTTTAGCCTCTCCTTATTAACTTGGTACATGCCTTTCATCTTGTTTCACACAAATTCAGAATTGGTGAAAACTAAAATTCCATTGGATCCATACTCCCTAGTTATTCCCAATTATTCTATCAATGAAATATAATATGCTTCATTATTTGTTGTTCTTCCAAGTATATTAATTTTTTCTTTTTGAAGATTTTTTTCATCACAATATTGCATAACACATATGTAATCACTACTTTCCCTGGATTTTGATAACAAGAAACATCTATGCAATCCCTTGAATGAATAATCCCATATTTCAAAATTTTCATAGAAGCACCCGTCGAATCTCTTCACTCAAGTGTAATGAAGCATTTTTGTGGTCTCTAAATTTCCAAAATAATTCCAAAAAATTTTGTTTCACACCTGATGTTATGCTATTTCAAAACAAAGAAAGAACGAAGGGAACAATTTGCCTCATCAACCTCCTTTTGATGCTCCTCATAAATTTCCAGAGAAAAGAACCTTTCTTCAACCTCTTTTGCATGGGAAGTTTTGGGCCTATGCATTATCATATTCCATAGGAAAAGAATCATAAAATAACAATATTTGGAAATGCAATCAAAGTAATTTAAACCAAATGGCACAAAAGGTTCACTACATGAAGTATTTTCATTAAACACATTGTGGATATGAATCAACAAAGATATCCATTTCATTATATTTTGTTGAAGAATGTATTTTAAATTTAATTTATCGAGAAACTAGTGGTTAAATTCGTGAAATGATTGAACTGAATGAAGCAGATTTACTGTTCTTGGGAGTTCTTCTAAATCATGCAGAGCTCTTCCTTAGGTCTGTTTTTTTCCTTGGAGAGTTTTTTATGATACAAATTGGTCCTAGAGGAACTCCATTAATCCCTCTTGGAGCTATATATGGAGGCACCCTTAGGATCTCTGGGGGCAAAGGAATATATGGCTTACATACTAGATTGTTCTTTAAAGAGAATCTTACCCTCTCCCCTTTTCTCTATCCAATTTTATCAATAGAGGTAAGATTCTTTAAAGAGAATCTTACCCTCTCTTCATTCTTATCATACTTTACCGAACTTAAACTTCTAGGAAGTTATTTTTCTCCACTACGTGGCCTTATCATCTTGTTATATCCAGATTACTGAGGAGAAATTGGAACTGGCGGGGAAGGTATTCGTGATGTACAATTATCCAATTCTACAAGAATGGTCTCCTCAAAGTGTTGCTCATGATATGAGATGACTACAACATATTTCATATTAAAATCCTGAGACTCTCCATCAAGAAGTTCCAATATTTCTCTCCCATTGACTTCATTCTTTGTAACTCCATAACTACATGCATATTTGAAGGTTACTTCACATTGAAAATCTTGTATCTCTTATCCTTCAGAGTTGGATTTCATTTGAAGATTTCGACAATACCAGTTGCTACTTGTCCATCAGATTTCCATGTCAAACATTCAATAATTTTATTTTCAAATCTGACAAATTTATTTTTAACTTCCTCACCAATTAGTTCAATTCTCTCTACCTTATTCACATGGTGTCTGTGAAATGAAGAAACTAAATCTGCTCGTAGTTCTTTGATAGAAATATCCTTGCTATCTACTGATTTCTCTATGGATATATTACGAAATCACAATCCGAGATGGAGTTAAAGGACTACTAAGGCCTTTTTAATCCCTTTTTGAATCGTGTAGAACCTTTTAATTATCTTGCAAGGTAGAAGGAAATGTGACCTATTGAAAGAGACTCCTCAACAGAGAAATTAATCCAAGGTTTTCCACTTTCTCATCAACATCTTGTTTTTCTTGGATAATTTTCAAGATGTTTCGTCTACTCATAAGAAAGAAAGAAACTACATTATTGTATAATTTGTTCATAAATAACCTAATCAGACCCTTTGAAAAAAATGAGTAGAAGGGCTCTGTCATAGGCCCGAAAGTGTTTGGTTGCAACCGGAAAATACAATGCAATTCATTAAGATATCCATCTGCAAAACAAAAGTTTATTTTCTGAATTGGAAGCTTATATACAACTTGTAAATTTTTTTCTGTCATGCCACCTAAGAATGCATTTACAAAGTTCAAATCCCAAACATCACTTCTAACTACAGAGAAAATGCCGCAAAGAATGCAAACAAGTAAAAGATAAAACATATCAAGCCTGAAAGGATCAACACCACTCCATACTCTTTTTATTTTCACGAAAGAGGCTTGGAAATAATGTTGTGCAAGATTCAAGTCAATATTTACAACAATAGATGACAGGTTTTCGAAAAAAGCACCCTGGCATGTTTGCTTATTACCATTACAAGTAAAGTAGAATAAACATTTAAAAATTTTCTTCAAATACTGCTCACTTAATTATTTTTGGGAAGTAAGCCACAACCTTAACTATGTTATTTCCTTGTCTTGATTTCTCCCATCACATGATCCTAGTTTTTTCACAAGACACTAATTTTCTAAGACGAACTTTGAGTATTTTCATCCATAGCCATGTAATCCCTAGTTCACATCATAAGAAAACTTTCAACCACAATTATTGAATACTCGAAGATTTGAAACCCTCGAGTGCTTATTCCTTCACAAAATAAATATCAACTGAATTTGCAGACACTTATGGAAGTAAAACCTCTCTTAAAGAAACCATTTTTCCAACTTGTAAAAATAGAAAATAAATCCGAGATAATCGATCACCAGACCTTTCTCTTCAACGCAACTTCATCTACTTCAAAACCCTCATGAAATTCATATAAAGGCTTTCCATCTACAATTCACACATATTTCAAACCATATAAGAGGGCAGTATTTCCAATACAGAATGCTCTTGATGGTGTCACCAAAATCTCTTCAACACTGCATAAACAAGTATGGCCGAGGATGGCGTGAGTACAAAATTGTCAGAGGTAAGTGTAGGGAGAATGTGGTTTGAAAAAAATAGTACAGATGGACAATTTCCATTAGTTAGAGAGACAAACACATGGAAAATTGAATTAGCAGGAAGGGTGAAAATCACGCTCTCTCATTGGCTGAGACGAATAATGTTTTCCCACCTCCAATCCAGCAAAGAAAATACATATCGACGTAAATATTATGTCACGAAGATAAATAAAATTTGTTCATTCTAAAAATACACCCAAAAATCTGTTAATATATCTCTATTTCTAAACATTATAAATCATGAAAACCTGAACTCAAACAACTAACATATTCATGATCCAAATTTTTTAGAATAAAAACTTATAATTACAAAATAACTTTTAAATTTATAACAAATAATTGATATGAGAGATTCAAATTACCCTATTACTTATAAATAAAAAGTTATTAAAATGCTAATTAATTATAACAATTGGCTTTATAATAATTCCAAAATTTAAATTTAAAATACACTAAAATCACAATCTTCTATTACATTGAAAATTCTAACTCAATTTGAATTTAATTATTAAGAGTTATAAAAAAAAAAAACCCTCTGGTGCTCGTATATCCCAAGAAGGCCTAGAATTTCAAGTATTCTCTTTGCATCAAATGAAAATTTCGTGAATTTTTTATATTTTTCATGCCTCTCATTTTAGGTTTTAAGAAAATTTGTGAGTGTCGTTTTAATTTTCATTTTAGTTTTGACATTTTTTTAATGAATATTTTATTTAATATACACTTGTCAATAGAAGTGCATTTTTTTTAACCATTCAATTTTGAAAGGCTAGATAAATATATGACCGTCAAAATGAAATTAAGACTAACTCTTCAAATTTGAATCTGCTATAAAAAGTATCCCAAAACACTCAATATTTTTTAGATTTTACAGTTAAAATTTATTTAAAGCATTTTACAACATTCAATATTTTAAAACATTTCAGAACACTCAATATTTTTTATATTTTATAGAAGAAAATTACAATTTCAAAATATCCCTACCTAATTCAAGCCAAAATTAAACACAAAAAATTAAACAAAAAATCCAAAAAGAAAAACCTACTCCAAAAATCATAATAGAAGAAAAAATCAACATTAACCTTTTTTTATAAAATCACATCAAACTAAATAAATAACAAATATTTTAGGTCCATAATCCTTTAATAAGAAAAGTACCATCCGTATTGACCGTGTAGCGGGGCATTAAAAGAAGACAATTTATTTTAGATTCCGCATTTTATAAGAAATATAAACACATCTGCGCAAAAAATTTAACTTAAATTTTATTTAAATAATCATTTATTTAACCATTAGTCAGGAAACTATCTCTCTACTTATATTTGTATTATTCACGAACCATTTATAAGGAGGAAGAACCGGTTGAGAATAAGAACCAGAAGTTTATCCAAGTAAAACACCAACATTACCACATAAGGCACCATTTATTAAGAGGAAGAACCAAAGTTTATCCACATATAGAAACCTTTAATTTAGGGCAGAGCCTCTTTTTAATCAGTAGATTTCTTATACTATGAATGGTATAGATAATGTTTGAAAAAAACACCATAACAAAAATAACAAAGACATTGGATTATAGCGAGAAATTAAGCATTTTTTTCGTTATATTTAAATGTGACAAATCTACTAATTTCAGTTTCCTTTTCTATATGCTAAATTATACTATTCCAGAATATTGGTTTATTTTCAACAATTTTCCTAAGAGGAAAGATATTTTACTGATCATATTTCAAAAATGCGCATTGCTACCATGCATATGAAGTTCATCTTCACCACTTTAGCTCAATTTAAAATAAAGTTAAAACCAAACATAAATAGCGATAAGGTAGGATCTTTCACTCCTTGTTATTGGTGGTATGGGAGGTGAATGTGGTTTACCATTGGATACACAATTAAAGAGGAGGATTGAAGATGTGTTGTAATGATTGGGATTGCACGTTCAACATCAGTGTTTTCGTCCTCCTCGTCGGATGATCTTAGAATTTCAATGTACATATTTGTTGCACTTTCTTAGTACTTGATGTTTAATATCTCGATAAAACTCCAATCGATTGAAAACAAAACAAAAATGAAGATTTAGTTGATTTCTAAAATTCATATTTTATTGAAGAAACCGAAACAATGATATATAGTTCTTTTTCTTACTATTAAATTGTATTTTAATAGGTGGATTGATGGAACTGATGCTATAAATTGAACATGAAAGTGAAGTTTTGGGAATTTCCTCATCACTTTGTTTTCGAATCAGTGGCGGACATGATATTACACATTGTTATTTGGAGGGTAGATAAGAGCGATGGACCATGGTAGCTCCGATTAAATTTGCTCATCAATATCATCATTCGTATAGATTTTGTTGAAAAGACAGAGAGTAGAAACATAAAACAATTCACACACAAACCTTATGACTTGCGGCTCTTCTCTATTGATCTCACAAATTTGATTTAGATTCAATCCCTGAATACAATGAACCTGGTGACGAGTATTTATCCTGACTCACTTAACATGCACAAAATTACCAAACTCATCTATCAAATAACTTTGACTTACTCAACCCTGACTTAATTGACTCTCTAACTCCCTTACCAAAGTCATCTATCACATAAATCAACTTACTCTACTCTTACTTAAGTAAATCTCTAACTCTTCATGTTGGAGTAATTAGCTTACTTTAACACTCCCCCGTAATTACAACCGTATGAATTAGCATAACTCAAACATAACTTAACTATGCCTGCTAGGCTTACACTACAAATTGACTCCATTATCACTCAAATATACCTGTTGGTCTATGTCTTAGCTAGGCTTATAATTACTCAAAAAAATTACAGTTTTTCATTTTATTTTTCTGTTCTTAAAGATTCTATATGCTCCAAATTGCTTCATTCTCTATTGCACTTTATTGTTGTAGGCTTTCTTCACTTGTTTCCACTACAAATTTTCTTTGAGTTGTATTGAATTTGTGTTGTAAAACAATCTCCTCTTTTGTTCTACACCTTCCTCTAAAATATTTGTTTAACCATGGAATGCTGTCAAAACATTATATCTTTAACCAATCTTGCTTGGTGTTCTTCTTGCACTTCATATTATTGACTTTCTTTCTGTCGTATTTCTTCATATCAAAATCTTATCTCTTATTGACTCCATCACAGAAAAATTGTTTTACTTCATTCTTCCTTGTTTTTAGAAACTTTCCATATCATTATATTCACATTCATCATCATGTGTTGTTTCTTTCTTCCTATACTGAAGACCATTATTAACCATTTCATTCCGTTGTTTTATTCTAGCTGTTGCTTTAAGACTTGCATGAATTTGTTCAACTGGTTTATGAATTCATTCTTCAATGAACTTCAAATTTGCATCAAACTTATTAACAGCCTTCTTTTCAAATTCTGATCTCATGTTATTTTGAGTACCTGCATATTCAAAATAAATGTTAAAAACATCTTTATTATGCTCTTCAGTGAAAACTTCTTCCTCTTCCTCTTCTTTCTCTTCCTTCTTTTCAACTGTCTTACAAACCTCTTATGATGCAAACATGTTGTCTTCCGCTTGGCTTCCAAACACGAGTGGGTTTCTCTCATCAAATAACAACATATCAGTATTTTATTTTTGTTGCATCATATGCAATGACTCATCCTCGGTTAATGGTTCTTCATCAAATTTAACTTCAACATTTCGAATTGTTGGATCCACCAAACAACTTTCTGATCTATTGATAGCTTTATCTAAGCCAAACTCAGTTGTTGCTTGTTCACACAGTGCTTCATGAGGAATTTCAACTGCTTCATATCTTTCTCCTACAAAGGTAGCTTCAAGCTTTGATGATTCATCAGACACAATGCTTAAAATATTACCATAATCAATCCTTGTTTCAAAAAGGAAACCACATATAATATCAATATAATGTTCACCCACACTATGGTGGGGTATCTGAGCATGCATGTGCTCATTGTAAATTTCAACTTTATCAAATTCACCATCTCTAATTAGATTCACTAATGCACATCTCACTTTGTAGTCATCATCCACATGTGTTTCAACACAGTGGGATTCACCCTCTTCTACACCATCTACGTTACGGTGGAGTTTTTGACGATTGATATTCTAATGCTTTGTTTCACATACTGAGGCTTCAAACTCTCTCTTTGAAATATGTGTTGCATCCTCTTAATCCATATGCATGCTTGCATAATGGGCTTCACCATCTTCTGCACCATCCATATTACAGTGGAGTGCTTCGACATTGATATGCTCTTGCTCTATTTCACATATAGAGGCTTCAAATTCTCTCTTTGCAATCTCTGTTGCATCTTATTCATCATGTGCATGCTCCAAGCTCTGTTGTCCTCTGAGATTATTTCTGATCTACTCTTAGATCTGTGTCTAACATATTTACATGTGACATAACTTCTTGTTGCACGTCACTCCCTCTTCCACCAAATTCAGCTTCCAGGATTTTCCATGATTCATTGGAGGTTGTACCTTTTGCTACCTTGCACATAATGGTTTCATCCATTTCATGTTAAATGAAACTAAAAGCTAAGGAATATTTGTGTTCTTTTGGACATCTCAGTTCATCAGCTACGACCTGGACCTCTTTAAACATGACAACATTGTTTTCCTCTTATTTTTTATGCATTTTCTCAGTTTTCTTGAGTCACACTTTACGACCCATGGCTAATGTCATAGCTACTTGCATGAGACTATCTTCCATATCGCCCCCGAAAAAAGATATGATTTTTATTATGCACCCCTGTAAAGCACAATCTTCTTTGAAAAACCTGTCATGCTTGGAAAAACACCAAAATAATTTTTGTGGACTGGCGAACTATGAAAATTCCTAAATTTTCTTGCCAATAAAATCTCAAAAAACCACAAAATATTTTATATGCTCCCCGTTTTTTTTATAAAAAAAACTTCATTTTTTTTTTTTATACCATGCACTTTTGCAAACAATTTTTTTTTTTATATATAAAAAAATATATATATATATATATATATATATACACACACACATAACCTTTTACGTAAAATCCCTTTAAAACTCTCTCATCATATATTAAAGAAAAAAAAATCGTTTTGAACTTCTTTCGAATAAGAAATTTTCAAATACTTTAATATCCCTTTTAATGTGCTTTTATAACTTCAAACATTTTCCTTTAGACTTGTCCACATTTTCTTATTGGCTTATCGTGACTTCCCCCACGTACATGTATTTATACAGCTTGAGTGGACCTAATGGTTAAGAGCATGTGTTTCCTCCTAAAAGGTCACAAGTTCAAAACCAGAGGGGGTTAGAGTTTGTATGCCTTCGTAGACTTAGCAGTCAAATCACTACACGAAGGTGGGTCCCTTGTCTCACAAACAAGGGGGTCTCATACACCAATTTGGTGTTTGGCTTGGTTGTGACATTAAAATTGGATAATAATAATAAAATAAATTGAATGAACTGAACCTCTTTTCTCTATTATCGTAGAGTTTTCTTCTTGAGGCCTGTGTGCAATGTTTCTAACACTTCTCTCGAAAATAATTTGTCGTGTTAGTGTTGTAAGTTTACCTATTATAACATGGCTGTCTCCTAAGCTATGCAATGTTATAACACTCTATAATACCACTGCAGGATGCATTATAACTCGAAGAAAGAGAAAACATATTTCTCTTCTTTCACTCAACGATTTTTGTTAATCCGTTATCAACATATTTCTCTTCTTTCACTCAACGATTTTTGTTAATTTGTCCTCTATGTAAACTCTAATATTTATTACCTTATCCCTCTCTTGGATCTTTCAATTCTGATACCAACCTGTTGGAAAATCATAGAGAAACGCAAAACAATTCACACACAAACCATATGAGTTGTGGCGCTTCTCTAATGATCACACAAACTTGATTGAGATTCAATCTCTCAGTACAATTAACCCGGTGAAGGGTATTTATCCTGACTCGCTTGACATGAACACAATTACCAGACTCATATATCACATTATAACTTTGACTCACTTAACGCTCACTTAACTGACTCTCTAACTCACTTAACAAATTCATCTATCACACAACTCGAATTACTCAGTGCTTACTTAACTTACTATCTAACTCTTCATGCGGGAGTAACTAGCTAGCTTTAACAGATTTTGGGCGGATCATGGATGATCGCTCCATGAACGAGGGAGTTAATCCCAATGGTAGGAAGGAAGGAAACATAGGCAGTTTGGAATCAAATAATTTGAATCAATTTTATTTCAAATTCGAACTCTTTTTTGTACCCATCCGCCATCCAATCCACACATAATTTCTAGGTGCTTGTAATTCTACGTATGATAGAGGTATCATGTTGGAGATAACCCCAACTGCAAACCTGAAGCAGAAGGACAAAAAAAATAAATTTTTTTAAATTTGATTTTGAAGTAAAACAACAACAAATTGTTTGTTTGTGCACTCAACCAGTGCATTAAATTTCTGGGTTTAAACCCTTGCAATAGCAACCTTGCTGTAGCCCTTTCTAATTTTGTAAATAGTGGTTTTACCCACGCTACCTCCCGCCTTAACACCATTCACCTAACTTCATTTAAAATTTGCACCAATCCATTTAAATTTAAACAGTCCACGTCAAACAACCATTGACAAATGAGCGTTTATCGAAATATCCTCAACCTACATCATCTCTGCTCTCATCCATGCAATGAGTGGATCCCACCACATCCATGTCAACCTACCTCAACCAATAGCGCATTGTCGCACCATTTAACTAAACAGTCAGTAGGCGCGTAAATCGATGCGATGTGTTAACATCCATCCATATCAGCGGATGCGATCATCATTGATCTTAGATAAATGATAACCCACGGGCACAAGAAGCCCACTATTTAACCCAAAGGTTGCCTCTGCTATTGACTTTGCCCGACGTCCTTTGATCAAAGATCAACGGCTGATATCCACTGCAGGAGCACAACGCCAATGGCCGAACCAGAACCTGAGGTCCCTCCACAGTCATGTATTGCGCGAGAAGTTAACACAACCTACATGCCCATTAATGAATGTATGGGTCTTTTTGACAATCCAAGTACAGATTTGTTGAAAGTCTATCTAGCCATTGAATGACATTAAATTAGATTATTTTCTTTTAACTAGCTACTCCCATTTTTTATATGAATAATTTAATTTCATTTTTTTTTGGTGTTTTGTAATGCTGTGTATGCCAAGTGTGAGCCAGTGAGCGAAAAAGCTCTGTGTAGCAGCACAGTGGAGCAGAGTTTTGTAAAGCCATAACAATAGATTCTGAGGACTGTATTAAGCTATTTTTGCTAATGAAAGACAATTTTTTTTTGCTTCACCTACAAGTTAGTTTCATTTATAAAATCTCTATGTTGATAGAGGAAATTTGTTCCTCACTGGTTGTTAAGGAATTTCCATAAATTCCAACATGGTGTCGGAACTAGTCCAGACTCTCAGCAGTTGCTGAAGAAGCTAAAGGAAGAAGAATATTGTTGAAGAATTTGTCGAGTAGAGTGAAGGTTCAACAAGTCAAGTATTTACAAAATAGGGTTATTGTTTTTTATTAGAATACAGTCCATAGAACTGTCAAAGATAAGTCTTAAGAGTTTTTAGATATAGAGATTATCTCACCAAGCAGTGGGAAAGTTTTTTTAAATACACAGTCAAGTTTTTAGAATAGTTCTGCAAGGCTAGCAATGGCAAGAGCCAGTACAAGTACATGTATGGGAAATACTCAACTCTCATAGTTCAATGGGAAGAACTATAATTATTAGGAAATTACAATGAAACTCCTATTTGTATCTCAAGATTTATGGGAGCTAGCTAAAGATAGTTTAGAAAAACTAGCAAATGAATAAGAATTTGATGCCTTGACACAGGAAGAGAAAGATTTGTTCAATAGTAATAGAAAGAAGGACTCAAAAGTCCTTTTCTATCTCTGTCAGCTAGTGCATGAAAGCATATTTCCCAGAATTGCAGTAGCAAATAAGTCCAAGGATGCATGGGATACCCTCCAGATAGCCTATTAAGGAATGGAGAATGTAAAGACAAAAAATCTTCAATTAATGGGAAGAGATTTTGAAGTCATTTGCATGAAAGAGTCTGATACAATAGACTCATTTTTAAATTGTTGATTGGGTTGGTTACCTAAATGAGATCTCATAGAGAGACAGTAGAAGAAAAAAGAATAGTGGAGAAATTATTGAGGAGCTTACTCTCAAGATTTTATGTGAGAGTAACAACCATTGAAGAGACAAAGGATCTCTCAATGTTTACTGTTGATAAGATTCATGCATCATTGGTGACACATGAACAAAGATTGAGCAGAACAGCAAAATCATCTTTGTAGCATGCCTTCAAGACCCAAATGTCATTTGGAAGAGGAAGCAGTCAAGGCAAATCAAAATAGAGAGGAAAAAGTAGAGGCAAAAGCCAGAACAAAGGAGGAAGAATAAACCCTGCAAATACAAGTGGAAGGGCCATCAACCAAAGTCAGAATCAAAGCCAAGGCAGCAGCCAACATGGTGGAGAAAATCAAGCACATGGACAAAGGTATGATAAATCCCAAGCCCAATGTAATTACTATAAGAAATATGGGCACTATGCTAATGAATGTAGGAAGAAACAGAGTGTCATGAGTAATAGACCCAGTACCAACTTTACTAAGGAAAGTCTGATCCAAGAGAATTTATTTTTAGCATGTAATATGGCTGAAGAGAAGAATGAATATATATGGTTTCTAGATTCAGGATGTGGCAACCATATGACTGGAAACATTTCTATGTTTTCCGTATTGGATGAAAATTTGAAGTCTCAAGTAACATAAGGGACAGATAGTAAATTATTTGTCATGGGAATAGTCAGAGTAAGTGTTTTGACAAAGAAATGAGAAAGAAAAACCATATCATATGTTTACTATGTGCCTGGTATGAAGTGTAACCTTTTGAGCATTGGACAACTCATTCAGAAAGGCTACAATGTATTATTTAAAGATGATGTATGTACCGTCATATACATATCACCAAGCAAACAACAAATTTGACAAGTGAAGATAACAAGAAACAAAATGTTTTGTCTCAAGATGAGAGTAGATTCGAAGAAAAGAGCTGCAATGACCACAGTGACACAAGAGACATTCCAAAGAGAAGCAAAAGATGAAAACTAGTTACGGCACTTGCGATTTGGACATATCAACTTTGGAGGTCTGAGTTTGTTGCATGTAAAATTTATGGTAAAGAGATTACCATTGATTGAAAAAGAAAACAACCTATGTGAAGGCTACATCTTGGGAAAACAACACAAAGAAAGCTTTCCATCAGGAAAGAGCATAAGGGAAAAAGCAGCCTTAAAAATAGTCTATTTAGATTTGTGTGGACCAATGCAAAAACCATCATTAGGAGGAACCCACTATATGTTGACCTTTACTGATGATTACACAAGAAAAACATGGGTATACTACGGTAGCACAATGTCGATGGTCGAACCAGAGCTTGAAGTCCCTCCATAGTGACGTATTGCGCGAGAAGTTAACACGGTCTGCATGCTAATTAATGAATGTATGGGTCATTTTGACAGGCTAAGTACAGAAAACTAGAACAACCAATTCTATTAAGCGACTTTTACTAATGAAAGACAATTTTTTTTGCTTCACCTTCAAGTTAGTTTCATTTATAAAATCTCTATGTTGACAAAAGAAATTTGTTCTCACTATATGTTAAGAAATTTTTAGAAATTCCAACGTATCATAGTCTTTTACCATTTACAATTAAAATCAAACATCAAAACGAAAAGTTACAAGCGTACAGGGCATGATAAACATGACCTGGAAAAAATTGCAGCCACCGTCAAATACGTCCTGAAACCCAAAATACGTCCTACAGGACGTCAATTTCCAGGCTTTCCCACGGTCCTAAAAGGATCGTGGAGAATGATAAACATTGATACATGACATGATTCCCATGGCGGCATGATTTTCACTGACGAAAAAAGTAAGTGTCCAACTTTAACGCTGTCTAGCAAATTCAAATACGTCGAGCGAAAGAAGCGAAGAGAAGGCTAAAATACCCTTGACTGAGACGAGCAAAATTTATTAAAATATCAGCGGGCAACGTTTCCAATACCGAACTTTCATGGCGTGATGGAAATCTCTTCAACGCTGCGGAAACAGGGATGGCCGAGGATGGCCTGAGTACAACACTGTAACAGGTAGGTATGAGACAACCTGGGCTGAAAGCAATACTATATATGCAAATTTTCTATTAGTTGGAGTCGGAGATGAACACATGTAACAGGTAGGTATGGGAGAAACTCCGCTGAAAAAAGCAATACTCTATATGGAAAATTTCTATTCGTGGGAGTCCCAGATAAACACACGGTAAATTTAACTAATTGGAAAGCCAAAAATAAAAAATTTTCACCGGCTGGTGTGAATAGTGTTTTCCAACACCAAACCAGCAAAAAACACAGTAATTATCCATCATACCACACACAAAAAAAAAAATGCAACCGAAACCAAACATATTCTATCAAATCTTATTCTATCTATTGAATTTAAAAAAAATTAATTTAAATTTCTGCAAGCCTACATCGACCGTGAATTGAAATATATATACGCCTATTAACATAAATATTGAATCTTCACAAAATCAATTAATATGCATTTTATTAATTAACATGCATATTATTTTTTATGAACGGTGGAGGAATCGCTAAAATGCATATTATTATTACTTTACCATTTACTAATCAACATAAATATTATTGCGTTGCCATACTATTATTGCTTTACCATTTCTTAATTAGCATACATATTACCACTTAAATTACAAATTTAAAGGTAAATGTAAATTAGATTAACAAAATTAGCATGGGCTGAATTCCGTGACCACTTTATACTGTGTATACTTTGATAGAGATAGTGATGATGCCACTAAGTACATTCTGATATTTATTAACTTTAGATGCATTGTAAGGGTGTATATACTTAATTTAGGTTAATATTTAATGTTTTTAAATATATATATAAAAGATTTTAATTTTGAATTATATATATATATATATATATATATATATATATATATATAAAATTAAATGTCTTTATATCAGTTATATGTTTATGTATTTTATCTTTATAGATTATATATCTCTTATTTATTGAAGAATACATTATTAAAATATTGTAACTAAATTCCATCTTATCTTTATAACTATGTACATAGGGAATGAAGTTTGACGATAAAGTCTTTCGATGTGAAAGTTTTGTATTGAAGAAACATTTACAACTTATAGGTAGTTGGTCTCTCTTCACACAATGCTTCTATTGAGGGTAGATTTACAACTTATAGGTAGTTGGTCCTTCTTCACACAATGCTTTCGTTTAAGGAGAAGGAACTAGAAGAAAAGTGTGTGCCCATAGCATATGTAGACTCTTTCATTTTAAGTAGCACTTTCTTGAAATGTTTTAATGATATGAATATTTTTTTTCCTTCCAATTGTCTTAGATATATATAATTGATTTTTAAGTACATTAGAATATTATTTTATATTTTTTTTAAAATGTTAATTGTTAAATATAGATTAAACATTAAATAAATTATACAATTCACTTTTAAGAATAAAATATGTTTACATTAAAATAATTTATGTAAAAGTATTTATAAGGTGGATATTCATTTTTTAAAATTTATTGTCCAAATTAAAATACTATTTGGTTTTTATTTTATATATATATAAACACTGTTCAAACATGGTTAAAGAATCAAGATTTTTTTGAACGAAGAAAATATGTTTTTTTAGTTTAATTTAATTGCACAAACAATTTTAAAAAAATTATAATGATAATGGACTATTAACATAAAAGAATATCCTACTACCAATCAGGTCAATTTAAACACTCTTATGACTTAAGAGTGATTAGAGGTATTCATGTTTAGTAAATTATCGTCTATTTAAAAAAAATAATTTACGGTTTACTTTGCTAAGATAAATTTATCATTATAACTAATTTTGTAATCAAATTTAAATATTTATAAGAACTATGTGAAATTTATAAAGTAACAAATTTCTTTAAATCAAAGGAAAATCATTTTCATCATATTGAACCCCATCCCAATATTGAGACATTATTAGAAATCTCGTCACAATAATGATATCGTAAATGACACCATCCTCAGATTAAGGCGAATGACATTACATCCATGGCTCCCGAACGCAATCTAGGTAGCTCTTCCCATCAACATTATTCAGTTCAAAATAATTTTATAAAACGATTCAGGGTAAACAAAAGTGGGGGATGGGGTATTCTTGAATTGCAGATTTTTGGAGAGGCCTTTATCATAAAATCAATTTGGCGGTGTCTTAATGGCAAAGGGAAATGGAAAAAAATTATTAAAGAAAAGTACTTGAAAGGTACATCGGTGGAAGAGATGGCAATTATACGCTGGAAGGAAAGTAGATGTAGATCACAAATCTGGAAACGTTTTGGAAAACTGTGGCCCAAAATCAAGGAGCATTTGAAATGGGTTTTTGGGAATGGGGATAAAATCCTTATTGGGAGCAGAAGGATGTTGGGATATGATGTCCAAAGCACCAACAATGGGGACTTTATCCATTGTTTAAATCTCAGGGGTTTCTTTTTTATTATAGCGAGTTATAGAGAAATGGGTTAGGGGTTTACCTAAATGGAAAAGCTTTAAGGATTTGAGGCTAGACCATAGATGGAATGATCCCTGGACAATGTTAACTAATAGATTGAAATAAATGGGATTAAACAAGTTGGATGAAGGTGGCAGGCTAATGTGGGAGGGCTTGGAATCTAATGAATTACTGAAAGCGCAGGATATTTGTTCGGCATTGATTAAAATGAAGACTAATCAGGAATCAGGATGCTGGTTTTATGGTTTTTGAAAAATAGGTGCTCAAATCAAAATGATTCTTTTTTTTATGGACTGTGTGGAAAGACAAAAATTTAACATGGAAAAACCTCCAGAGAATAGGGTGGCAGGGTCCTGAGTTGTGCTTGCTATGCGGGGAAGCAGAGGAGGACAACTATCATATGTTTTACCAATGCCCCTTTGATCTTGAAATTGTGAAATTGGTCGGTGATAAATTACAGATTAATATTCCCGTTCACCAATCGATGGAGGAATGCCTGCGGTGGTGGTTAAATAGAGGTGTATCAGTAAGGAGCATACTGATATTTTTTCACTGGCATGTGTGGTGCACCCGTAACAAAAGAATTTTTGAGGGCGTTCTTGTTCATCCCAACAGAACAACCTTCCTGATTTATAGTTCGCAGGACAATATGAAGGCTGCCCAAAAGCCTCCTGGAGACCTACGAAGAGATTTCACCCTCATAAGATCCATTAACCTGTTGGATATTTCAATGGGGCGTCACAACTGTCAAATTGTGGATGTGGGGCTTCACTAATTCTATCCCCTGATTGTCTCTATAACATCTTCTAGAATGGGGGAACATGTACGAATATGAGGGCTGAAGTTTTAGCATTATGGGGGCTTCTATGGTTTGCCAGTCAACTATACTTGGTAAAGATATAGATTCTAGGGGGTTCTAAAGTACTGATCGAACACATGAATCAGAAAGCACACATCAATTTAGGATCGCTTGCCCATTGGATGGAAAGAATCAATATTTTAAAAAGCCAATTCACAAACCATTTATTTTCGTCATGTATATAGGGAGACGAACACTGTTGCAGATCGTGTTTCAAAAAAAGGTTTAGGTTGCAGATCTGGTATTATGCATTACCACCTATACAGGGTAGATGGCGGCTGTGTAACTGGTTCAGTAAACCTTCCATGAGAGGGTGTCTTTTCTTGTCTATTGGCCAATAAACTTTTTGTTTTAATTTTCTGTTACTAGATACAGGCATAAGCTAATGGTATTTTGTGTTTCGATGATCAACTCTGAACTTTTGGCATGGCTGAATGATTTCAGCGGGATATGTATTTTGTTGACATAGTAGGGTCGTTTTTGTTGTTAATGGCCTTGTTTATTTTTAGATAGAGAAGTCATGATTAACAAAGAAAATGATATGTAATGAACATGAAAATGTTTATGATCAAAGTTTTTGAATGTGGCTTTGGTAGTCAATATAAACCAGAGTATTTGTCGCATGTTGTTCTGATACTCATGGTACTCAATATAAACCAGAGTATTTTTTGCGTTGAAAAAGGTAAACAAAAAAGTACATGAAGGTTTTGCGAGTGGTTGTGATACATATACACAACATCAAATGGCATGAAGCTTCAGAGAATAGTCCAAACAACAATCTGGTTCCCTTCTTTCTTAGAAATCTCAAGGCGCAACGCGTGAATCGTACAGAGTTTCTCTTTATGCTCTCCTTAGCCGCTTTTTTTTCTACGCGTAGGTCGTACACATTTACTGCAATTCATTATCTCGTTTCTTCCACCATTTCGTTATCTCGCATACCTATTTCGATCCCGATCCACTTGATTTCTGTAGAAATGACAAGATTTTTCCCAAAATTTCACGCAAATACCCAAGAAAGACACAACAGCGAATGACATGAAATAGTCAACGAAATCAAGCGCGGTTAGCTGTCCATTGACACCGAAAACGGACGGCGTATCGAAACAAAAAATCCTCGGGAATCCTTACCCTATGGAGCTTCTCCAGGTTCGAAGCGATAGTGGGTACACTAAAGAAAATAAACACCTTATGACGTAATTAGAACTGTAAAAACACGAAATAAGTGATATATATTATATATTATCCATCACAATGGCCCACAAACTAAACGAATAATATATCTGCTGCAATCCGCTGTTTAATTACAATTGCAAGCCAAATAAATGTAATAGAAGGAATTCAAGTATAACGAAAGATCCATGAAAGTGATCTATGCAGCACTGTGATTAGTGGAAGCGGCCGAAGCAGTTTGACAGTTCGGTGATGCCCAGAGTTCCCCCATACACTTCAGCGCATTTATCCATTCAATCACTAATGCGACAAAGTGATTGAGAGAACTCCCGGCGTTGAGAACTTGCAGTATCGTTCATTATTGATGAATGAATAAGAAGGGGAATGATGGGCTTCTTAAATACCATTACCCTCCAGTCCCTCCAGTGCGTCATTAAGATGACTGAAGTCGGAATGATTGCTGACCACCAGTATTTCGTGAAAAAAACACATACGTTCATTCATTGCACCTGGACAAGTCCACAAAAGACGATTTCAGTGCCACATTCAACGGATAAGGGTGGCCGAGTATGAATCATCCATTCATATTCTCTCCAGTTCAACCTGTACAATCTAAAACTTCAGGTTCATGGAACATTTTTCTTGTTTTTCTCAGTGTATCGCCCATCGATTCATCACGGAGGAAGGGAAAAGATTCTAGTCCCAGTTGGCCCACATACCCTAGGTTTAAATGATATGATTCAACGCAAGTTGCTGAATTAAATTCATAGTTACTCCACTTAATTACTTATTTA